>VZRJ01002945.1:316318-369062 GCA_013397565.1 Ptilonorhynchus violaceus
CCGGCATCCTCCGGGAATCCCGGCTTGAGTCCCCCGGGGATCCCAGCCGGAATCTCCCGAGGATCCCGGCTGGAATCCCCTGAGGATCTCGACTTGAATCCGAGATCCCGGTTTGAATCCCGCAGGGATCCAAGGTTAAATTCCCCGGGGATCCCGGCTGGAATCCTCCGGGGACCCTGGCTTGAAGCCCCAGGGGGTCCCGGTTTGAATCCCCCAGGAATCCCAGTTTGAATTCCCCGGGATCCCAGTCTGAATCCCGTGGGGATCCCAGTTTGAATCCCCAGGGACGCCGGCGGGACGAGGCTCTCCCCGTTCCCCCGGCTCGCTCCGGGACAAATCCCGGCGGCGCCGGCTTCTCGCAGCGGGGCACCAGCGTTCCCGTCTGGCGCTGCCGGGAGCAGGGGGGGCTCAGGCGGAGGGACCGGGAGAGCTCCGGTGGCACCGGGCACTGCGGGTCCGGGCGGCCCCGGTGCCCCCCGTTGCTCGCACGGGCACTGCAGTGGGAAAACGGGACGTGGAGCGCATGGGACAGGGAGAACCGAGGCTCCTCGGGAAGAGCTGCGGGTCCCGGTGCGAAACCACGCGGGCAGAATTGCCGAAACACGGGCTCGGGTGAGGCAGAAAGGAGGCAGGAAAAGGTTTCCAGCGATGCTGACAAAAAGCAATGAAAAAAGCGATCGCGCTGTGCAGCGAGGAGAGAGAATAAACCAGAACAAACTGGCCTTAAACCTCCATTGTCAGGGAACAGGCTTCCTGCTCCCGGGGAAAAGCTGTGTGACCGAAGGGGAATGTGAGATGTCATAGCGTCACAGGATGGTTTGAATCGGAAGGAACCTTAAAGATCATCTCGTTCCAAACCGCTGCCGTGGGCAGGGACACCTTCCACTATGCCAGGTTGCTCAGAGCCCCATCCAGCCTGGCCTTGGACACTTCCAGCGATGGGGCATCCACAGCTACTCTGGGCAACCTGTGCCAGGGCCCCACCACCCTCACAGGAAAGAATTTCCTCCTAATATCCAATCTAAACCTATGGATGTGTAGAAGGGGAAAGGTGAAAGCTCAACAGGATGCCTGTCAATCACTTACAAGCCTTCAGAACAGAGCTTTAAAATTAAAGTCATTTAATAATAATGTAAAATGGGATGAAGTTTACTATAAAGTTTATAGGATGGGGATTTGCAGTAGAACAGGAAGATGGGTAGAATCTGAACAGAGAGATAAAATCAGGTAGTTTGACAAATTATTGAAGGGATGGAGGAGGGTAATTGAAAGCATAAAATGCTATTCCATGTGAATTTTAAATGTCTTACACCTGTCAGTCTTTACTCAAGTCCTACAGAGCTTACCACATTTAAAACAAAAATTGTGAAGCCGTGGTAGTTTAGTTTAAAAACAAACTGCAAAATACAGAACAGTCCAGGAAAACACTGTGCATTCTGTACATGAGGAAGAACATCACCAGTTCAAGTTGCAGCAGGCGTATCTGGCATGGCCACAGAGATCCTGGATTCCAGGACAAGTTAACTGCGTAGGATTAAAATCTGGAAAAGGTGCTCCTAAAACCTGCATTTGCATAGCTGGAGATGGCTCCCAGCCCATCAAGAGAGGTAGCTGTGAGCAGGAACAAGAACAAGCTGTGGTGTAGCAGCATCAAAATAGAGAGCCACAGCATTGAGACAGCAACATGGGGTTGGAGCAGAGGGACATGACATTGGATTAATCTTTGAAAACAAAACAATAACATATGATGATAGTTCCTCAGATTTCTAGAAGCCAGCCTCAGCTAGAAAGTGGAAATGGTAAGAATGCTTTAAAAAAAAAAAAAAAGCCAGAGGAAGAAAAAGACAAGAACAGCTGTAATGCTGTTTCTCACATGTGCAAGATGTGTATCACGGGTCTCCTAACTCCACAGAAACAGTCACCAAGCCCTCAGCTTCTGTATCCTGTTCTGCCTTTCTTCCCGGGAACAGCGTGTGCTATGCTCTCTGCTGAGGAAGGTGTGGGACTCCCGGGTGGGTGTTGCTGTCACTGGTCTAACCAAACATGAGTTGTGACGTTTCAAAAACAACCCACCCTTCGATTCAGCCCAAAGCCGGCAGCAGCTGAAATAATTCCTATGTCTCTTCTACCCACTGATGCCCTTCTGGAGTTCTCTGCTGTAGCAAGGGACAGAGCCAGAGAGGTATGGAGCCAGGAGAAACCAAAAACATATAAAGGCCCTGGGTAAAAGACACCTTTCAGGAACTATGAATATGAGATAAAGGGGAGAAACTATCACAAAAAACTCTATGTACTCAAATGTACATTGTGCTGATCGACTCCTCTATGTGCTCACAGCAATCAATACATTTTTCTTTTCCCCCAAAACCTCTCTGGGTTCCTTAAGGTGGTGTGTGCACGCAAAGGCTCCTCGTGTTTGGCGCTGAGAGCGAGCAGGGTGATTCGACCTCCCCCTTTCCACTCTCCTAAGCAGGGCGGTAGAGACGCCAGCTCATTAGGTAATTTGTGTATTCAAAGAGGGTCAGGCAAGGAAAGCTCAGGACGTTTCTGTTGCCTGATGGAAATCGCTTGGCATTTAAGCAAGAGCTCAGTACCAAAGGGTCACTACTGCAGCAGGCAGTCATCAAAGAAGAACTCTGTGATAATCTCTTGATGTCCTGCTCTCAGGTTTTCAAAACCACAAAATTCTGCATCCAGGCTCCGTGCTTGAGTGCTGTAATAAAGTCCTAATCCAGTGCAAGCAGCAATCATTAGTGCTCATGAGATTTCTCTGTACAAACCCACACAGCTCACTGAAGCTAAATTTCCTTTTTCTCTGAGTTTTTTGACTTTTCAAACCTCTTGAAAGAGGAGATCTGTCAGAGAACAGGTGATTCTACAACTTGCAAAAGCATCTAAATCATTTAAATTCGAATGGTCTGATAAGAGCTCTAATCAAGAGACTCCTGTTAGGAAATCCTTTGGAGAAAAAAACCACATCATTCACTTGGGCTTTGCGGGTGGATGTTACTCTGTCGTCCGCACAAAGGGTTTCTGATATTCTCAGTCAAGCTTGGTGTGATCACCTTACACCGATGCTTTAAAGCTCAGACATCTGTGTTGAGGAATCAACAAAGTACAAAATAATAAAATAATAATTAAAAAAACCATGTCCGTAGATAAACCAGGAGAAACCTGTCCACTGGCAAAGATTCCAAGCACCAGTAGTGCAAGAACGAAAAACTTGCAGACACAGCAGAGCAGAGAGAAGAAATTAAGATTTTATTCTCTTACCTGAGGAATACCAGAGTGCAGGGCATCCACACTGACAGCAGGATCAGTAACAATCACACTCCGAAGAAGTAGTTTCTTCTTTTCTTGAGTCACAACAATTTTGCTGTTTTGTGGGGTTTTCTTGAAGGGCACTTAGGTGAGATCAGCAGAAGGTTTCAGATGTGTAAGGCAGGATTCCTTAGGGTTTTTCCCTAACTTTGATCAGCATTATAGTATTATCATGTACAGTATGCAAGCAAAACACTTCACAACAGTAAGAAAGGCCTATAAAGAGAGAAGAAAAATTAAATAGGCCTGAGGTACAGGAAAGGTGACATCCAGTCTTGCACTTGCTAGGATACCAGGGGAGATTCTATAAACCCAAGCAGTTGGTCACCGAGCTCCCTTCTCCAGCCCCTGCCTCCGCATGCATGTCTTAAGCAGTGCAGGAAATTCCTGCTGCCTGCACCTCATGACTCACCTTGCTCAGTATTCTGCCTGCTCAGCAGCCTCTGGAAACTGCACCCTTCACTTCTTTCTGCCCCACCCTTCCCCATCCAAATTCAAGGTCTGCAGGAAGAGGCTGCGATCTCTCATTGCTTCGAGTGAGCGCCCAGCGCTGGGTTCTCACCCTTCCCTTCCCTTCAGCCTGGGTTGAAATCGCCTCATGCTGCAATTCCGACCCCACCCTCTCCCGCAGCACCCAGTTAATTCTCCCTTTAAACTCAGCTTCCATGCTTTTTTCTCTTTAAAGCTGCCTTTAATCTTTCCCCATACTGTTTGCTTGGAAACCATGACTGTAAGAAACTTCAAGCCATGCTTAGCTGAGTCAAACAGGGAATTCATATTGGGCTGGGGTCCCTCTTCTCTCCCCTGGAGCAGCGAGCCCTTGCTGGGGTTGTAACTGGCTTTGCAAAACACCGTGCAGCAAAATTAATTCTTGATACTGCTTGGGACCTTCTTCCCCCTGTTCCCTGTCCATGGTTTGTGTCACGCTGATCCGCTGCCTCTCCTCTCGTGCCAGCACAGCTGTCCCTGAAATTCCTGCCATGAGCTGCACCAAGGAACTGCTTATAGTGGTAACTAGGAGAAAAAAAAATAAAATGGCATTCTGTTGCTGTTAGGTCATGAAACTTCAGAAAACTCCAGACAGCTCAGTTAAATGTAATACTGCCCACTCTGGGGATGGGGAAAAGAGGAACAGAAAAATGTTAAAATTACCGAGGTGACACAAAGGACCAGAAGTTAGTTCAGGAATGGAAAACCCCATTCTGTCATTCTGGAGCTCATCCAAAAGCACATCCTAACATTCGTTCTATTTGCATTTGTGGAAACAACGCGTGCCAGCCCAGTGGAGATGAGGACATCTCTGCTTTAAGCCATTTATAAACACAGTGAGAGTAAGCCCATGTTCCATAGATATTCTGATGTAATTGAAAGGAATCACATGCCTTACAAAAGGCATAAAACCCCTAAAATGCACACTAATAGATGTTCAATTTGCTGTCAAATTATATTGAAGGAAAACAGGAAAAGCAAAATAAGAAAGCATGAAGCTTTCTTGTAAGTGAAGGATATAAAGCTGTAAGTTCAAAGCATTAGAAGACCTTGTAATGTGTTTCATTGATTGATGTGTTCTACAGGTTGCTGCAAAAACTGAAACATAAGCACAGAATTTCAAGTAGGTACTATTTGGTGTGATAAGCTATTAGTTATTATAGATACCACTGAGAGTGCTCAGAATTTGCTTCAGAAACAAAAGCTACTCACAGCACTTCTGCAGTGATACAGATGAATACTAATTCTATCACCCCATGGCTCTCAATTTTTGTGACTTCCAGGGACTTGCATAAGTAAGTGCTAAAAATGCATTGTGCTTCTCTTTGAAGCTATTGGGAAAGTTTTTCAAATGCCACGTTGGAAAATTTAGATAACTGATGAAATACCTCAGATGAACAGGTAAAACAATAATATATGTAGGACAGTACAGGCAAATAGAGCCTCTATTCTCCGTCATCAATATCATCAATATTTTTATTTTTGACTAAAAAAAACCTACGTAAATTATCAGAGAGATTTTCTTTTCCTCCCAAGGTATCCTAAACCTCCTTGTGTACATTTTCTTTTTTGGCACAGTTTGCTCTTTTTCAGTAAAAGGCAGCCAAAATTCTTAAGTCTCAGAAGAATCAACGTTCTTAAGTGGTGCAATTTAGATTCATTTTAACCAGAGATAATTAAAATATTTGCTTCCAGATTATAGAGTCTTTACATGCTGTTAATTTGAGGAATTGGTTTCTTCAACATTCTCATGCAAAACAGGGCTGGATTCCAGCTTTAAATGAAGGTGTGCCCCTGAGTACAGGGTTGCCACCAGTATGTCCATTTATTTTCTGCAGGTCAGTTGTTGCAGAGCCTCACAATAAAACCAGGGAAGCTCATCCCAACGGAGAGGACAATTCTGCACAAACCCACTAGGCAGTAAATCCCTTTTTTTTTTTAACCTAAAAATGTAGATGTGAAGTTGGGAGCAGAGGCTTTTTTGCACACATGGAAATTCTTTTCGAAAACCATAAAAGTAATCAAGATCCTGCATGTTGCAAAACCGGTGTGTAACCATTACAAGCAAACAGAAGTGCATAATTAATTGAATGCTAATTAAATACAAATCACAGCTTGGAAGGAGTACAAGTTTACAACAGCTTTTCCATGTTCTAGGATTACTTTAAAACTCCCCTTCTTCAATTTGTGGTCATAACTAGAAGATGGGTTTTCCATAGAGCAGTTTTAAATTTTTTAAAATTAATGTTTCATAAAATTTAAATGAAAATTCCCTTGCGGAAACCCAGTTATAAAGTTCGTGCTGCTTTTTTTTGCTGCCTTTTTTTTCTTGAAGGAATCTCTTGTCTTTCCAAGATCAAGCTCTTGTGAACACATGTCCTTCCAAACACAGTTCTCATCTTCCCAGAACAAGGCTGTGGTGGGCCCAGCAAGGGGCCCTGAAGATAATTAAGGGAGTGGGGAATGTCAGATGAGGAGAGGCTGAGAGAGCTGGGGCTGTTCAGCCCCGAAAAGTGAAGGCTCAGGGGGATCTTATCAAGGTATAAATATCTGAAAGGGGAAGTAAAGAAAAAGGAGGCAGACTTGGTGGTATCTGGAAAGGGCAAGAGTCAATGGCCACAAACCGAGATGCAGAAAATTCTGTTTCAACATCAGAAGAAATTTTTTCCCTTTGAAGCAGTGGAAGAGGTTGCCCAGAGAGGTTGTGGCATGGCCCTTCCTGGAGATACTCAAACCACACCTGGATGTGGTCCTGAGCAAACTGTTCCAGCTGCTGCTGCCTTGAGCAGGGGCTTGGATTGATGATCTCCAGAGGTGCCCTCCAATCTTAACTGTTCTGTAATTCTGTAAAATTGAGACGTTATTCCCACATTACACAGAGACACACAGGCATTGCCAGATCTGCAAAAACAGTAAGTATATTTCTGGGTTCCCAGATATAACCACATACCCTGGCTTTGCCCCAGCCTCACATGGGGATGAAAATCATATTCACACCTCTCATGCCTTGCCCCATGCTTTGTAAACATGGGAAGGGTGTCCTGGTTGGCAGCCACAGCAGCTGAGCTGAGCTGCATGACTGGGACCAAGCACTGAGTCCCTGCAGGCAGGTTTGGATGCAGCCTGAAAGACTGATGGCTCCATTCAGAATTCCCACGATAGCGTGGATGACAAATTTAGGGTCCTGCTACATCCCGTGAGATTAGAAATGACAAGCAAGTGAGATTACGTGTTTTCCATGATTGCCAGATCTTGGCATGCTGCAGACTTCAGGGAGAGAGGTTATCCTTAAGAGAGGCATTTATCACACACTCTGGCCAGCCTTGGGCAAGATACTGTCTTTGGAGAAGGTGTCAAAGTCCAGATTTCCCAAAACCTTAACAGCTGGACAATTCATCTTCTCTCCCCACCGTGCTGCTTATGTTACAAGAAAAATTCAGGTCATGGGAAGTTTATCAAACAGCTAGAGACATACAGGATTTGTTTACTTAAATAGAATTTATTATTTGGTAGGCTTGAGCCCAAGCAAACACGTGAATTTGAGAAAAAGTTCAGATTTGCATCTAAAAACTTGAATTGCCATTATTAGGGTATTCACTGAACAGCAGCAGTCACACTCAAATTAATCAAAAGTAATTTAACAATTACAAAACCAGCAGGATGACTTCATTGTCATTTGCCACTAATGACAAATGTTTATTACAGATAGTGCATTTGTCTTCTGAGCTATTAAAACACCGTTTGCTATTCATAACTCCTGAAACCTTTCCTGTAAGATGAAGGATCCATCATGTTCGTGGAAAATAAGCCAAGCTTGTAGAACTACAGCACCCCTCCCTATTCTCAATCAATCAAATCTGGGAGAGAGAGAGAGAGACTGATGAGAACAACCTACTTTTCTGTGCACGGCATTCACTGAATGTGAAAAGGGGTTTCAGCAGGACCGAGAAAGTTGCTGTTGTCATGACAGCACTGGGAAGCCCAGGGACTGAAAAGATCTTCATCAGCTCACTGCAGCAATTCTGTGCCAAAGGAACTGTGCTGCCTGTCTGCCTGCTGACAACAGAGCCAGGGGAATGCCTGCTTGTCAAATCTCTGCGGTTTTACTCTGCAAACTTCCCCACTCTTGGCCTCTGAAGCTGGGATGTAGCTGCAATCTGGCAAAAATGGATCTCTCCTGCCCCGCTCCTCCCCCTTCAGTTCTCCCCACACCTTCTGTTTCTCTAGCTGGCTTACACAAGGGCAGTACCCAGCCTTCTTGCAGCCCCTTTTGCCACAAAAATGCCATGCAGAAGGCAGCAGTAACCTGTAAAAAACCCAATCAAACACCAGCAGTCCAACTCTGTCGATGGAATGACTGCCACTGCTGTTTGCTCAGAGTGAGGGGCCAGTGTGTCTCTATGCTCTGATGTTCGCCTGGCAGCTCTGGGGCAAGAGGCTGCAGATTTCTGGGGCAGGATCAGCTCCTTGGGGTCATTCTCTTGACAAGAGTGGAATCTTCCCTGGTCAGCCCTGGCCACTCCAGCCCAAATAAATGCATTGTCTTTCACACTGAGTTAGGCAACCTGCTGTCCATGCCAGCTGCCCACAGCAGTCACCACAAGCACCAGTTTTGGGAGACCTACGAGACTGTTCATTACCAGTGGAGTTTTATTTTACAGAAATGACTGAAAATGCTTGCTGCATGGGTGAGATCCTTGTAATGTAGACAAGGAAATAGAAAGAAAGGTCTTTTTGGCTATGCACATAGCCAAAAAGATCAAGTTCTGGTGCTGTTTATTTGAAGCAGAAGGAAATAGGAACATTTGGACACTTGCATTATGTCCCCACTGATTATCACTGATGGAATGAAAACTGAGATTGAGCGCTTTACGCCCAGTCTTGCACCAGCCACCTTTAGTGCAAATTAAATGATCAGAGATGTGTGCTCTCACATGACTTTTACAAGCTTTGTCTGAAACTTTGGTGTCTCTGGTATTGATTGCAAAATTTGCGTTGACCTCTGTGGGGCCAGACTGTCAAACTCAGCCTGTAAGCTGGGGACTCAAGGAGTTTTGAGGAACTCACAGCAGATCCTGATATTATTCGCTGGGGAACTAAGGAATTTTGAGGAACTCACAGCAAATCCTAATACTGTTAAATTACGGTGGATGGCTGCTGGGAGGTGAGGACTCAGCCTCTACCACACAGGAGAGCCTAAGTTGCACTGTGAGCCCTCCATAGTCCAGAATTTAAATAGTTCAGAGGTTCCCTCCCTCAGGAAGCCTGGAATACACTGCAGAATTGAGAGATGTAGATCCTAAATTAGCTCAATGCCCTACAGATGCACTGCATATCTTCTAATAGGCAAAGCTGCTATTCCCGTCTCATGAATTCTATTCCCAGCTCAGTTGCTCCCAGGTTCTCCAAACAACTGACTGCATAGGAGTGAGCAAAGCATTTTATCATGTTGTTATGCAGCAATTTATCCATGGTTAGGATATGCATAATGGAGTCTCTTTCCCAGAATTGCTCTGAGGTGTGGCTGTGTTTGAAGCCTTCCAGTGAAAGCTGCTGTTAAACACACACATGGAGTGTTCTCAATAGAGATGGGCCTAACTTTTAATGACAATGCTTTTGAGTCTCTTCAGTCTTTTAAAACTGCTGTTTTTCAGTCAAGATGAACATTGTTTCCTTAATGATTTTTGCCTAGTGACACATGTAAACTGTGTTCAAGAAACAAACACTATCCAGTACTTTTTCTAGGCAGTTCAGTGCCCCAAAACAACCTCCTATAGTGTTTAAGTTACAGTGGGAAAATGGGGCACTATATATTCTTAGCAAGCTGTTGCTATAGAGTCCTACTCAGGACATATAGCAGCAGTTTGGCTTTATATTGCATTTGACTGGATAATGTATCAGAACCATCATCTTTACAGCTTTACAGAATTTTTATCTGGGTTTGGCAATGCTAAGTATTTGTTTCATCTGGGTGAAAAGTGGATTCAGCTATTGAAAGCCTGGAAAATATGGGCAACTTTTTAGAGCAAGGTGAAAAAGAGCTAATTTGAAATGTGGCGAGTCTTACAATCCATGCCTACGTGTCTTCACATAAAACTGGGGACTCTTAAGTTGAGGAAACTATTTGATTTAGGTTGTGCTGGTGCATAAGAGGTACAACAAAGAGGGATGTGTTATAGAAGTGCAACTCAGGCACTGAAAGCATTAAGGTATCAGCTCTGTAGAGAGCGGTGACCTACTTCTGCCTTGTTTCTTCCAAGGAAAATCCTTTGGCACCACTTCAGGCCACAGTTTCTGTTCTCCCTGCTATCTTGAGGGCCTGATCTTACACAAAAGTGCCTCAGCCACGTTCACATCCCAGTTTCTCAAGCCCAAGTTTCGCTTGGGCTTGAGAAGGAGCGGAAGCAAAGCAGCCAATTTGAAATGGAATTTTACAGAAAAAAAACCCCCAAGGAATTCTCCTCACCGTCCTTGATAAAACATCAATTAAGTGCCGAACCAATGTCCGTGAACCACTTGTCTTTCAGATTTTTTGTAAGAGTACACATATTGGAGGTCTTTTGCATACCTAATACAGTCAGATTTTGGGACTTTTTATTGCAGTAGATGATCTCAGTCCACCTCTGCATTGTACTATGGTAACTGCTTTTGACATATTGCATGTATATTCATTTCCATTATATGCAACATATTCTCATCAGTTTATGTCCTATAGTGAAACCTCAACAACCCAGTTTACATCATGCTTAACAAAGTATGACAAAATAAATGCTGATTTAAAAGCCATATAAATATTAAAACACAAAGTATTTGAAAGTTACCCCCCTCCTCCCTTATCTAATTATACCATTAATAAGCAACATGCAGAATTTCAGCCGAGATGTGGTAACCACAAGGGATCAGATTCTCACACAAATTCTCTCCTGTATCATAATGTTTGCAGTGTGAGCATGTTTAACTTTAAATCATACAATCTGGCCACCTGAAACCAAAAGGGCTGTTCCCATCTGGGCTCAGATCTGCTGAATCAACACAAATTCTGTTGCCCTGGTTATGTGCAAGTGCAGGTTAGGCCAAGAATATATTTTTTCTGTTTTGCAGTAATTTGTCCCGTAGTTTCAGTATAATTATTATAATTACAGATAAAAAATCTGTAATTGTTGCTGTGCACCATTAAGCAGCAATACCATGACACTTAAAAGTCACTT
Organism: Ptilonorhynchus violaceus; assembly: GCA_013397565.1. NCBI lineage: Eukaryota > Metazoa > Chordata > Aves > Passeriformes > Ptilonorhynchidae > Ptilonorhynchus > Ptilonorhynchus violaceus. The sequence goes on from VZRJ01002945.1 coordinate 327,337, forward strand.
TGTCTTTCCATCTGGCGAAGCAACCCCATTTTTATGGCCAAAGGAAGGCTCTGAGATGTGGCTCCAACCTGGCAAAGAAACCTGTTTATGCAAAGTCGTATCAAGAACTTCTTTCATTTGGGTTAAAGGATCAAGTCCTCAACATTTGAAAATACACAATAAACACACAACACTGCATCATTGAGTAGGAAGGTTAATAAAAATACAGCCTGGCATTAACATTAAAAAGGCTCTAAATTTTTTCTTCACAGGTAATTAGTTCACACAATGAAATAATCTCCTTTCTTATCCTGGAAACACATGCATAAAACAGCTCAGATAACATCATTTACATACAGGCTGCTGCATCCGCATGTTAATGTCTGGCAGTGAAAAGTTCAGACAAGTTTGTAATCCCCGATTTCCTGCGCGTGCTCAGCACCCAGATTCCCAGGAGGAAGAGAAAGGGACACTAAATATGATAGAGATGACAGGTCAGCTGCAGCCCGCCACATCTGGACGGCTTGCAAAGTTGCACAGTTTCTCAGATGGGAACTTTGACACTTCTGGACGTTTTTTTTTTTAAACTTGTCTTGGTATTTGTTTCTTTTGTCGGTCACTTCTGGCCACGGCGATCATCCTAAGCCTATTGTGCCGCCGCCACCGGCTTTGTCCGCCTCGCTCCATCGCGTGGTCCCGGGACCAATCCGCACTCCCATTTCAAGCACTATCATGTCACCCATCAGCGCTCGCTCGCTTTCATCCCTTAAAACTCGCACATAATGGCAACCACGCTGCGGGGACAAAGGCCCGGGCAGGGAAGGAAAAGGAGAGAAGCCGCAGTGGGAAAGCAGCGGCAGCAGCAGCTGCAGCCGGGCTAACTTTGTTCTCCCGGGGCGAGGCACTTGAACTTGGGCTGGTGACATCCGTCCGTCCATCTCCTGCATCCCCTCTTAACGCGGATTATCTGCCCAGGGCAAGCGCTGGAAGGCAGCTTAGCTTGGCTGCTCCTGCATCGAGCCCAAGAGGTAATAGCAGGGTTTTTCCAGCCCAGGCCAGCACCGCCAGCTGCAGGAGAAAGGGAAGGCTGCGGGCTGCGGGAAGGAAAGCCTCCCCTTGCAGGAATACTGATCGCCAGCAGGACTTTCCAAAACACGGCTCCAGCTTGCTGGGCGTCCTTAAAATCAACAGCTCCTCGACAGTTGTTGGAGGAGGCTGTCTAATCGACCGAGCAGAAATCCCGTTTGCTGCATTCAAAGATGCAGGTACAGCATCCAAAAGTTTGGGAATTGCCTCGTTTGGAGTGCTAAAGCTTTAACTAGGATTCGCTCCTGTATGCTGTCGTCCTTCTAATAGTTTGGAGCCATCAGCTGTAGAGATCTTAGACTTCACAGTCTATGATTAATTGCCTGAAAATGTTGTAAAACTTAGGGATTTTGTTCAAAGGTGAAATAACAGCAGTGCTCTAGCCTGGAATCAGTCAGCCAGGGAAGGATGTATGGGAATGCGTGTGGAGCACTTCTGTGAAACAGGCATGGCTCAAAGCAAGGCTTGAGAGTCCCACCTTTTACAAACATGACCCAGCTGTGCTCCTTGCGGTCCACAAGATTTTAATGAGGCAAAAATGATCAAAATGTCATGACCTCTGTTCTTCCTCGTCCTAAATTCTGGATGATGGAAATGAAGTGGAGCTTAGCTAAGTTGTATTTAGATGACCACATAGAATGGAATAGCTTTAAGATCATGAAATAAAAGTTTTAAAATAAAAAGCTGTGAGGTCAGAGTATATATCCTCCACCCAATACAATCATTTTATATAAGCATCTATGGTTTTCCCAATGTTGCAATCCATGAGTGTTAACCAGTTCCTCTTCTCTAAGACAACCTCCTAAACGGCTGAGGCTGGTTCTTTAATTTGTAGCTGCTACCTTGTAAATACTGAGCAGGATCTCACACATTATCCAGGCACTTTGTCTTTATTAAAAATATTTATTATTTGTAAGCACAATATACTAGAAACAGTAGTTACAAAATATCATGGGTCTGTTGGCATAAGCTAAGAAAACAGCCAGGAATGTTATGCAAAGGTGATTTATGTTTCCAGGCAATTTCCCTCTCACAAAAATGACACCTTCAGCTAGTCCTGACTCCTACACAAACTGGTTTCCGTGCAGTACCAGCCCTTGCATGTGCAAACTCTCTGAGGCAGTCTCCAGGTAGCCAGAAACCAAACACAAAATAGCAGCAGTCCACAAGCATCAGAAAACATTCATCAGAAAGTTCAGCTGTCTTTTTTCCCCTCTGTCTAGGTAAGAATATTTCAGCGTATAAAAAGAGTAAACCCAACAGCCACTAACAGCTGCTTCCTAGACCGGTGGATGAGCATAAAAATACTAAAAGCAATAAAATAAATAATAAAAAGTGATTCATCTTTAAAGCTAAAATATCTGAAACAGCCTCCATGTTCTTGCTGACTTGGGAATTTACCAAGAAACTTGCACAATATGAAGCAGTCGACTACACGTGTAGCGTCAAGACTCACCAGAAATCCATATTGTGAAGAGGTGATTTATGACTTGAGTTGCTGAATTTTGCCACTTTCTTCTCCTCACTTGCTTTGAAATGTACTATCAATTAATGACAATTTTCTCAAATAAATTCTTATGTATTTCTTTCTAATAAAATAATCTACTGATTATTTTATTACTAGCAATGTTGAGTATTACTTAGGAAAAAATTCTAAATAGAATCTATTGCTGAAAAAAAAGGGTGATTCACATGCAAGTTACTTGGAAGTGTTGGGTCTCTCTCATGATATGCTTTGACTCAATCTTTCAGGATAAACACCTGCAGATTTTAGCCATTCCAAGCAAGAAACTGATTGCCTGGATTCAGCTGCTCCTGTAGGGACAGACAGCTGTGGTTTGGATAAGGCAGTTTTTGTCCACATAAGGAATGCAGAATGTTTTACACATTGGGCTGGAATGGGTTTAGAGATGCAGAACAGAGTCCAGGACAGTACCAGTCACTTCACTGTGACACAGGAAAATGACCAGATGACAACACAGGAGGGTGAGGTATTTTTCTGAAAGTTTTCATTGACCAAATCAGGAGGCTACAAGTAAATCTTGCTTGTCCTACATATAAAGTTAAACATGCAGAGTCTGCTTTTTAAATTTTTTTCTTTTTTTAACAGTACTCATTTCACCTTCAAAAGAGCAAGAGGGTGTTTCCATTTTTAGTCTGAAATTCTTTGAAGTATTCCCGTTCCATAGAACGGGGATCTGGATAGAATTTGACAAAAGAAAAAAAAAATTAATTCCTTATTTTAGTTTTGGTTTCAGTAATAAAGAAGTTAATGATCCCACATCTGGTTTTGTCCAGATATACTCTACAGCAGTCCACTGGAAACAGCACCATTTGCTTACTGCTTTACTTTTATCCCGAACAGAACCTAATCCAACCTAAATAAGTGCTCTTGAACACATCCCCAGCCAGGCTGCCACATGAGGCAATTAGTAACCCTTGTGCTGATGTCACTTGCCCAGAGCTGCAATTAAGAGTTGCTTGCAATTTCACCACAGCAGCCAGATAATATTTAGACAGACCTTAAAAACATTTTCTTTGGCATACCACAGAATGAAGGACACCACGAAAAAAAAAAATACCAAACCCTTCATTCCACAAGTACCATTTGAATGCTGACACATCTGGAACAGCTGGGTAACAAGTTGTGCGTGTCAAGTTCAGAAAGCAGCTGCTTTTAGCCTTCATTTTGGATCAGGCATTTGTTTTCAGCCACCAGTATATTCCATTTTATTTTGTAGCAGCTTCTTCAGTGTTCCCATATGGACAAGCTAAACAGCTCCTAGGATATAGCAGCAAGCATATATAATGTTCTTTAGAAGAAATGAAGGCCAGATGTTGCTTTATCTTCACGTGCATCCTTAAAAAAGTTAAATTAAGTTGTTTCAGATATATTATTAATACCAGGTAGAGGCAATTTGTTTATCGGCCATTTAAATGTCAACTTTCTAAAGGATGGAAAATAACATTTTAACTTAGGATTCAAACTGAAACAAGACTAAACTACCCTAGAACAACTTCAGAAAATAATTATAGCACAATCCAGGATCCCAGGGACAAAACAGTATTGTGCAGAAAAGACACGATGAGCCATTTCTGAATGAGTACTACTTCTGGTTTATTAGAAAAGGAAAAAAAAAACAAACCCTCCACCTTATCTTTAAAACATAGTGAAAACTTTGAGGTAAGACTTATACAACAGCACCACTGATTAAATGTCTCCTATTCTGCTGCTTTACTCAACCAGGATACAACTTAAGCCACCAGTCCCAGTTCTGCAGAATTTCATAAATCTCTTACTAACAGTGTAATTCATTAATATTTTCCATGTATGTACTCCTGGTATATCCAGTGGATTCAACAGGGCGGATACTAATTCTGTCACAGACTATCCAATTAATGTGAGTTAGATAGAAACGTTTAGTTGTTGGTTTTTTTTTTTTATTTCCTGAAAATACAACCTTACTGGATTCATTTTATGACATGTATTTCTGAGGAAATATGAACTGAAGGCTACTTTTTCCACCGCAGTAATAATATAAACAAGGTTTGGGTTTCAAGTGCCTGGTGAGGTCTTGCCCTTTGAGCCAGTCCACAACATACAAAAACTGCCAAGACACCAACTATAACTTTTTGAGTAATGTCACTTTATTAAGGGACTTAAAAGAATCACATTCTCTAGTAGCCTTGGAACAATGCAAATGGTGAACAAAAGACAAAAATAGATGTAATTGGTTCTGAAAAGCATGAACATTTGTAGAGAATGTGTTGCATTATTCCTAAGGACTCTTGCTTTCGAAAAAAAGCACGTTCCATATATACAAGTGTCAGTGCAATAGCCAATAAAGCAATCAGCCAGAAATATAAAAATATCCTAGATACAAACTTAAAATAGATGTTTGAAGGCTGACCATATCAGTATTCTGATATTTCTATATTTTAGGAGTATGATCACTGGGATGAGTTATTCTGATGAGGTAAGAAACAGTAGATGCTCTGTGATAACACAAAGCCATACATTTTTTTTTTTTTCCATAAGACAAAAAAATAGAGCACCCAATGAAACTCCAAGTCTTTGCAGCAAGTGCCCACAGGAAGTGAAATTATAGTCTATGATCATTACTACATTCCTGCATCATTCACCTTTGCTGTCTTTGCCAACAGTTGCATCAGCAAAACTTCCTCGTTCTCCCACCCTTCCCCAGCTCCAGCATAAACTGCACCTTCTTCACAGATAGACCAAACCAACAACTGCTTTCAACACAGGCAACATCTATAAATGTCCAAAAATCACTTAGTCATTCTTTCCTTTATTGGTTGCAATTCTTTTCTTGGCAGCAAAGGCAGAAAGAGATTGCAAAACTTGACAGCAAACAGCTCTCTCTAGAAGGGTTAGGGAGAGAACAGGGTGTGTCCTATTTGCTTTGCCTCAGGTGTTCCAGTGATGCCACTGAACTTCAACCTCAGCTGGTTGAGCAATAAAAATCACATTCCTCTTCTTTGCTCTATGTTTTGCACGGAAGGATGCATTAATTTGGGGCTGCTGTTCCAAAAAAAGAGGCCTATGTGGTCACCCTTTCAGCTGGATGCTGTCTGCCTGCATCATGATTCATCTTCTTTCCTTCAGCCATCTCTTTCACTGTGACCCTCCAAGCTGGGCTGCTGACGAATTCTGATCCCTGTTTTTTCACTTTTCAGAGAAAATGGCAAAACAGCAGGTAGCCAGACAGCGTTCTCTGTGTCCTTGTGGCAAGAAGCCCCAGGAAGAACTGGCAGCAGAGCTGGGAGTGGCAGAAGACTACAACAAACACCAACTCCCACTTGGGGAGGGGGGCAATGCTAAAGAGTTATTTCAGACTGTGTGACAGTATCAGACCCTCTTCTATGAAAAAGCACAATTAATTACAGAGTCTCTAGAACAGCAATATTAACCTGATCAGGATATGATTTGTCTGATAAAAAAAGCTCAACAGGAGCTGGCAGCTGTCTTCCTGTGAAACTTGCCTTACCACTCATGGCACACACATGCACTGAAGCACACAGCAGTTGCCTGAACCTGTAAAAGATTCCTCAGTTTTACATCCTCGATTCGAAAGCTTTCCCTGAAATATTTTCATTTCTCATTGTTCTTTTCTAAACTTCTTTTGTCTCAGGCAAATCCAGGCAGCTGTGTGAGATGGAAAATTGAAGCTGGTGACATCTGTAGTGTGACAACACTTGACAAGTTATTTCAAGGTTTCTTCCAGATTCTGGAAGATGCTTTGCAGATGCCAAAGCCTCAAGGAATCATCACACTTCTCTCCTTAACCCCACTGAACTTGGCAATCAGCGTTTGCAAATATTGAATTACTGCTCACCACGCCCCACTAAGACAGGCAATTACCTCCCGTGAAAACAGGCAGGGAATGGAGGCACAGAATGACTAAGTGATTATTCCAGTATCACAACACAAGTCTGGGAGAGCCAGGAGCTGAACCTGTATTTCTTGCATCTCAGTCCCAGGTTGTCTCTTTTTTGTTCTGTGTTGCAGCCTTAATTCTTTCCCGAAGAGGAAGACTGGGATCTCTTAAGAGTCTGTCACTGCTACTCTGGTTGACAGGTGATGTTGCCACTGGGATAGGAATTGTTGCATTCCCCACATCAAAAGGTGGAACACAGTGTGACATCTGTTTGCTGGAAGAAACACTAACCATACAAGTCCTTAAGAACATCAACATTTATTTAATATGATATAAAAGAAATGGGATATGAACATTCGTATTTGAACAAGAATAAGTGGCTTCTTATACTTACATCGTATGTGCTCATTGTATAATATATACACAATGAACATAATTACATTTGTACACAAACTAAGTACTGGATTGAAAACCTGCTTATTGCTGTACACACCCTAACCCCATGAAGGAAAAGCCCAGTACCTCAAAATACCTACACTCCATTTTAGTCAAGAAAAAGTAACCACTAACATTAATGTCTATGTCGACAGAAGTGTGGCAGTAACTGCTGACATTGCAACCTGACCAAGAAATAATTACAGCAGAAACAGGACATCTTTTACTAAGCAATAATAAAAATGGCACATTTTAAATATATCTATATGTATATATATATAAAAATTTTACAAATAAATTGTTAAAACAATAAATTGTAATGTTGAAAAAGTGTAAAACAAGGTTTAGTGGTGATATGTAAAATTAACCGAGTTATGCATCTAAAAGAAGCAAAAAAAGTAAACTTATATGATCCATCATTAAAAGAACATTAAATTCTGGAGAACAGCAAATAAAGTTCTGACTGTAGGCTGCACATTAAAAAGAGCCTTTATTTTATGTGCACAGAAATCATAGCAGCAAGCTGGTACCAGGAGAACAATCTGAAGGTTGTTGAGTGTACATGTGGGCCATTTAAAGCTCTCTTGGAATAAACATTTTCCAGGAAGTGATAAAACGATGCTCTGTGGCCAAAAGCATCAGAACTATGAATTTCATAGATTTAAAATATACTGTACAATATCTTCTCATATTTTCATAGGTCAGGTCCATACATCTCAGGCATGAATTGTTTCAACAGGAGCCGTTAGTGCTGAAAGACAGACACAGATTAAGTTACTCTATTTTAGCAACAGAATATTGTATAAAGAACTCAGGGGATTAGACACAGCAAAGAATTTCTGACCTCATCCTAGCAATGTAGGTGTAGAACATAACAAAGTATCCTAGAAATCAGTTGTTTCCAAAATCTGTTTTCCTGAAGAATAACACTGCTGTCAAGAGATTCTGACAGCAAGAAGCAAACCCAAGCTTTTTTTATTTACACCACTTTGAATGAAAGCCTGTTTACTCTGAGAGTTTTATCCTGTTACACATGGTCATCTCAAAATGTTCTTCATCTAAAACCAGTAATAACAGCAAAGATCCTAACTGGTCTTACAAATGACAGGCACATTTTGAAGAGAGATGCAGAATTATTGAGCTGCTACACTGTACTGGCAGTGTAGCTGGAAAGGGTTCTGAAGTTCAAGTGCTCCACCCAGAGCTTGCTGTATCGTGGTAATTGCTGCAAGGATGTCTATAAATAGCTTTTAACAGTTCATTGGTAAAAATGTTTCTGAGCTTTGAATCCAGGTGCTATATGAAATGTCATTATCCCTCCATTACTCAGTGAAAATGTAATGCTTAAAATCTAAGAGTTACAGATACACATTTGTCTCTGCAAAAGAAGGGCTGTGACAAAAAAGTAGTCTTATGTTAAGGGGTCTCTCCTTAGTCCTACAATATCCTCTGTGCCACAAATTTCCTATGGCAAATTCCCCCAGCATCGTGCCAGGAGTATCATTTTTTCTAATTGACTGTAAAAGCCAAATATAGGTATTACCTCTTCATTCCCTGAAATCTGCTATACATTTTCCAGATGCTGCCTGAAAAATTTGGTTGCACATGAAAAGGGCTGATCCCACAGCATGGAAGTTCCCTTTGCCACATTGAGACTTCTTGAAAACGAGAGATGCTGAACTCCTGCACATTAAAAGATGTGCCAAAATCCTTCAGCAAAGCACGAGGCACTGGAACCACTGGCCCAGAAGGTGAGGGGAAGGCAAGCACTGTGCTTCATACATCTCCTATTTATGCTGAGCCCAGCTCATGGCACGAATTTGTTTTGGAACTCCGAGGAAACAACACAGGCATCAAATGCAGCAATGTGGAAAGTATATGCACGTAGTTAAGAGCTTTTCCCAACTCAATCCAAACACAAACCAGCCACAACAGATGTAACTGAAGTTCAAGAATCCCTTCTCCATCATGGCATGTGCAAGAAGAGCATTAATTTTGCAAGTGCCATCCCAGATGTACCATTCTATCATAAGCAATTAAAGCTTCTTTGTAGAATTATCCTTAACACAGGAGTATTGGCCATGGGGCTATACCTGGCTGAGGGGGGCAGATCACTTTCCTTTTTCTACTTATTTCTATTTTATTTAGCATAAATCCTTAACAAAATGAATTTGCTGATCATTTGAGCTGGTGACAAGAGCTAAAAGCAGCTTAATGCAATTGGTGATAAATTTCTGGTTGCTTCCCTGTTCCTGACAGGAATGCTGTGCCTACAGACAGAATCCAGCAGTACAGTTTCAGTACTGACCCAAAACTGAGCTGATGGGGGAGTGTTTGTCCCATTTAAAGAGGAGATGAACGATAGATTAGTGTATATTTATATAGTGAAACTGAAAAGCATTCACACAAATCAGTATTTCGAGGGATAAAAAAGCCCCACTCATCTTTTTTAAATAGTTCTGGAATAAAAACTTTGAAAAAAAAGTACAAAAATTCAAGCTAAACCGAATTGTAGCAGACCACACTCATCAGGAAGGCAGCAGCAGTGTCAGGACTGAATGTCAAGATGGCATTTTCCACTGTCTCAAAAGCAGAAAAGATTAAAATGATTTTTTTTTAAGAATATAAATAGTTTCTTGTCCTTAGTTCATATAAGAAAGGTCTCTGTGATGACTAAGAAGTCTAATTTTGCTGAGATGAAAGCTTGGCAATTGACATTGGGACAAATAAAAAAAAAATGCATTTTCAGATCTCCTCATGGTAAATAACTGAACATGTCTCAATTTCAGAATTTTCTTGATTTTTAAGCGTTCTTTAAGTTACATTAGCTTTGGCATTTAACCTTGCCATTGAAACAAAGCTCATTCTTTTAGTAGAAAGCTTATTCAAACAGGCACTTCCGGACAACAAAGAAATGTGGATGGATTTAAATGTTGAAGCATTCACAATGGTATCCTACTAATTTTGTTGAACATTTGTATAAACAAACACATACTTTATATTTCCATTGCCATTCATTAAGTGGGTAACACTACAGGTAGGAACATGCAAATCCAGCCTAACTGATGCTTTCTAACTTGATTCCTAGAAGCAATCACCCACTATGACAACACAACAGCAGCTATGCGGGGCTTTCTCTATAGGAAACAAAAAATAAAGAAGTTTTGCAATTGTTGCTTCTCCCACCCTCATTTTTCCCTTCCCTCTGATATTTTCCCTTCCCTCAGCCATCTGTGCCTTAAGCTATGAACTCTTGAGGCCTTTAGACCATTCCCTCCTGTGCATCACTAAGTCTGAGCTCTGTTGCCCATTACCATGACTGAAGCATCCAGACTCATTGGCACCCGTGCAGTGATGCTCAGGCCTCTCATGGAATTCCAAGGGCTATTACCTTGCCAGTTGTGGACAACATGCTGGATAAACCAATTAGCCCTTTCCCTTTGTAGCTGGATAGAGAATACACTCCTTGCAAGCAAATCAATAATGAATTTGTTTGTCTTCTGGTTAGTTTATATTCAACACTGCAGGTGACTTTGGCGTGCAGAGTATGGTCTGCAGATGTTTCTCACAAAAATAACCAGCATACAAATACTCGGAAAAAGATGAGGAACAGGAGAGGTGGGGGAAAAAAAAGAACGTACTTCTCTGTAACTATACACACATGAAATGTGATCCTTCTGTGAGCTGTGTCTGTGTGGATGGAGCTGGTGACAGGGACGATTCTGGTGAAGAAGGCAAACTTTTCGCTGCGAGTCGTACGGCAAAATAAATAAGAATACAAGTTACAGAAGCCATAGTAAACATAAGCTTGAAAATCACCATTTCAAGCCATAGTAAGCACTAAGTACAAATAAATGAAAGCTACACAAGTAAAGACTTCAAATCTGATCAGCACAACTTCAGGGGAGGGCATAATTGATCCTTAATCAGGCCTAAAAATAAATAGCAGAGCAACAAACACATGAACACCAATGTGTTATTTATGTTGCAAAGAGAGAGAGAGGGAGGGAAAAAAAAAGTAAAATTTCAGTAGTTGGGACATGCCCAGACCCACCTTTATATCCCAGCTCAGATTAACTAAGCATTTTTATTCTGCTGAGCACTACAAAATGCACACACAAGTCCTGGTTTTCATTATCAAGTCACAGAAAGGATTGCTGACTGCACTACAAAGGTCCAGATCACCTTTTATATCTCTAAGTTGAACCATTTGGCTTACTTAACCATTCCCATCAGCAAATATCTTAATAATGTCTTGAATTCTATCTTCTTCCTCCCCTACTCACTCTCCTCCCTTTTCTCCTCTTTCCATACACTTTCGCTTTATTCCAGCCTTCTCTTCTTGCAAAGCAGTCCACCACCAGTCACGGTACCAGTCAGGTAGTGTTTTCTGTTTCTTCTTCTTTCTTACTCCTCAAAACATGACCAAACCAGGTGTTTTTACTTGCTGTTTTAAAATATTGGAAACTCTCAGTGATTCCACAACCTTGGGCATATCTAAGGCCACTTAGCAGCAGAGAGTAATGGTAAAAAATCTGTACATATCCAGGACTGAAATGCTGTTCTATGAGATGGATAGGGAAGGATTTGCTCCAACCAACAACTACAGTATGACTCAATTTCTGGCAATAGTTATTTAAATCCCTGAATTAGCAACTATAAAATCTATATTAAAACCCCAGAAAAATGGAATTTCTGTAGCTGTCCACTGGGAAACTATTTTTCTCTATGCTATAAAACTATACACTTCACATGTAGACCAGCTCAGCACTTTCAATTCACAAAGGGTTTCAGAGCATCAAAAGACATAATCAAAATGGAATAAACAGAAATTGTGCTTCAGTCAAAGTCTTTTCCATACCTGCTGCTGCCTGATTTCCTTTTGAAGACTGTGCTGCTAATTCAAACGAAGACACAATTCCTTCTTGTTCTTGAACACTTAGTACTTCACTTTCTTCTGAGCTGGTTTTGGGTTTGTGGTTTGCAACTGTGGTCACACTCTGCAAGCTGGTTAAAAAAAAGCACAGCATTAGAACTCGCTCTGACTTCATTTCAGGTGTTAACCACTAAGTGTAGGAGCTATAATTTAATTTTCTCCTGCTAATAGAAAAAAAAAGTTGCAACTTGCAAGTCTGGGTAGTAAAAATTAAAGCAGGCATTTTGAAACCCTTCTACTTTGTGTAGTTACACACTTATAAAAAGGCACTTGGAAGTTAATTCCTTTACTTTATACACTCCTGCAGTTTGCTGCTGCTGAAGGGTCCTGTGACAAAGTTATGACCTAATGCGAGAACTCACTTAGGACCTGCAGTGCAACTTACACTAAAGTTATGGATCCTTAGAGAAGAATAGCCAAGATATAATATCCCTCTCATTCTGCAATGCACCAGAACAGCGAGGTAAAAATTAAAGCAGGAGATGCAGAATAAGATGTTGAGTTTGCTCCTAAATATCAGCAGTAAAGAGCTGCTATGGAAGCCACGGCTGAAAGCATTCATAATTGACTGATACAAAGCTTGGACTGACATTATTAAACACATTTTAGAGGCCAAAACAAGGATTATGAACACATTGTGTTTATAACTAGGGCAATACTTGGAAATAAACATTGCTTCACCCACCAGCTCATCACCTCTCACTGAACCCCTGCACCAGTTAAGCTTCTCACTGGATTTCCCTATACGTAAACCACTCAAAAACATATAAATAAACTTTTCAGTATTTATGGCAGTTGCTTGGTCCATTCAGCTAATAAATACAATGTGCAAGTTTAAAATAAGCCTCTGAACATCTTGTTTGATTTTTACCTTATATCACCATCATGTGTTTCTTCCAATTTATTTTTCTTTTCTGGTTTCTCTTCATTACTCACTTCTTTTGAGTCAGATACAACATGTGCATCTGATAAAAGATCATCGCATTTTGACAGCTATAAAAAAATTGAAATCGTGAAACAAAAAGCTGTAACACACACTAAGTGGCAGATGAGAAATACAGTACCAGGAAACAGTTTTATTAACAGACAAATTTTGCCATCATGTATACTTAGTAACTCAGAATTACATAACTTAAGAAATTTTTATCAATTCCATGCAGGTTAATAGAGTTATCCCAAAACTTATACCAGAGTCCATGGGCAGGGCTTGACTTAATGACTTCCAGAACTTATCTGAACGCTTTGGATTGCAGCCTGCCTGTTTCTCTATGCTATCCCTCTCTTCACAATGCCAACAGAGATTCCAGATACTGCAATGTTTTGTTGATAGGACTGAATGCTGCTCTTAAAGGTCTGATTACATATAAAAGATTTAATTGTATTACATAATTTTCCTTTTGAAATATTTGCACACATAGCAAAGGAACAGACTCTCAATAGGAAGCGTTTTTAAAGGATAACAATATAAATCAATTATTTGATTTTACACCATTATCCATCAAATATATGCTTAAAAAACTAAATATAAAACAGAAAAAACAAAAGGAAAAATGAGTGAGGAAAAGGAGAAGCAAAGGACGGTAAATTGAGGAATATAAATATAGGAGAAGAAAAAAACCTATACACAATATTTAAAAAAATGTTAAACTAAAAGTGGGATCTGATTGTGTAGAAACAACTCCAGTAATCCATTCTTCACAGTCAGTCTGGTTTTGGTGAGTGTTAAGGGCACTTTAGTACCAGAAACACCAAGGTAATTCCCTGCCAAGTGAGTTTGAAACTATTTCAAGGCAGAAATCAGACCAGTGACAAATAGCAAAAAGTACAGGTACTGCCTACTTCCATGGACAAGTTTTTGTGCCAGCTTTATTCTACTTTCTGTAATTATTTGATGCACTCTAGCCAAACAAAAAAAAAATTCAGGGACATTAAACAACTGGCAAAAATTACGCTTGGGTAGCCTAAGCAATGAACATATCAATGATTCCTATTTAAAGACCATATACAAGAAAATTCAAACTCTCAGTTACAGACAGATGTGATAAAATTTTGTGATTCTCTATGGATTATTATATATCCAAAACCAAATCTTCCAAGCAAAAGGAACTGGCTCAATTTTCCATACTCTGCTGTCTGTGGCTCAAAATCCTTTTTTATTGCAAGACAAGCTGATAAACAGTTTAATAAGGAATAGTTCTGTACCTCTTTAGTAAAACTTGAATTATGTTCTTGTTCTCCATCATTTTTAAGTTGTGCTATGTCTTCACCAGGACTCCCATTATTTTGTTTCAAATTATTTTCTCTACTGGTGCTCTCTGACTCCTTCATGTTACTTGATACAGTATCATCCTTTTTCCGATTCTGTGGAACAAAATTGGTACATAGAAATATTGTTACCAAAGTTATCACAGTCTCAGCTCTGAGCCTCCTGCTGTCCTCTGGCTGTGATTAAAAAAAAAAAAAAAAAACACCTTAAAAAAACCTTAAGCATACATTACAACAAGGAAAATGGAAATTGTTAAGGACTTAGAATTTGTCATTTTGGTACTTTTCAAAACAGTTCAGCCTGTCTAACATTTCTTTGTCTGTAAGATTATTGTACTTTCTGCTCCCCCGCTTCCTCTCCAGCATTTCAATGTCACCCTTATCTTCTGAAATTTCATTCATATTTAGCTCAGTCACACACAAGCTTAGTAGCATTCCTACTTGCATTCATAAGCACTGCTCTTTTTATAAAATAGCTTTCTCTGGTTTAAGGAAAAAAAAAATCGATAAAAATCTGCTTTCAGCACAAAATTCACAGTGCACCTGCATGCACTTTCTCCAATTATCTTGGGTATCCTCCAAGCCTATGCTGTGAACTGATTCAATAGAGGACAAGATAACATCTGATAATGGCAGAGGATATTAATTATTTCTTTTTAAAAAATCCATTGCACAGAGAATAAATTGATATAAAAATTTTGAGGAAGGATGGTAGAGGTGACTTAGGATTGTGAACTGTGGATGTTATATTGGCAGAGCAGCAAACCCAAGCGAAGGGAGGTTCGTCTAAGAACTGGAGCTGAGAAAAATAGGAGCCATGGAAGAAGTAAATCTTGAGGCTGAATTCCTGTGATCTAACACATGCACTCTATTAAGAGGAAATTCCATGTAAGTCAGTTCATAAATCAGTGTCTTTACTCTCCTAAATTAAAGTATGCACCCTTATCATACGCTTGTCCCAACAACAATTGTGAAGCAACTTCCTTTTGTATTGTGGTAATCACTTCAAAATTACACAGCAGGCTGTTTATAAAATCCTTTTTTCCCTCCAATTCTTAAACAACCAAACCATAGTCAGAAAGACTTCCAGCAGTTAATGCCATTGCACCATTTCTCTAAAAATCAATAGACACAGCAACTATGGTTTTAGAAATAAAAGCTATTACTCAGCAGAATACCTCATCTTGGGGGCTTTTTGCCAAATAATTCTTCCAGAATGCTAAAGTTGTGATAGAAAAAGTCATTTTGTATCATGGGCTATCAGCTAAATATTCAATTCAGATCTCTCTCTTATTCTATAAATTTCTTATCATCCACAGAGCCCTGATTTCACACAGAAGACTGAGGAATATGGTGGAATGAACAGAATTATTTGGAGTTCTGGCACAGATTTGGCCCATTCCCCCGCTCTGCTTCCCTGTGCTGCCTACCCAGGTATGACACACACTTTTCTTGAGAAAGGCAGTGTTAATCACAGAAATATTCCCTTCACATACAGCATTTGTGCTGTCAGCCCAAATACAGCTGTTCTGTTGCAAAGGTAAAATTGGAATTCAGTGTCTTCCTGGGGCCCCAATGTTCTTGAAGAAAAAGTAACTTTTGTATAGCTCTGAAGCAGCTTACCACGCTGAGAGGGGAAAAAAAACCCCAACACTCAAAACGAAAACATCTTTGGAAACATCTGACTCCCTGATACTGCAATGTATTTAATCTGTTTTTGGAAAATCAGATGTTTAAATGCCTGCAAAACAAAACAAAACAAAACAAAGGCATTTTCATACCAGTGGGGAAACAAATAATAAAAAAATGTCAATAAACTGTGTGGTCTGAAGAAAAAAGTAAGCCAGAAGATTAAAAAAAAAAAATCAAACCAAAACCAATCAAAAAATCAACACTATTAAGCAGCTGGAAAAGAAAGCTAATTCTTGATATTAGAAAATGGTAGGCAAAGAAGCAAATTTAAGAATGAGCGCAAACAAAAGCGTAGGTTCTATTTTTACGAATTTATGGGCTCAAAAACCACAGCAAAAGAGCACCATTCAGGAGCTATGATCATAAATACACATTCCTACCTAAAAGTGTTACAGATGTTTGAATATATTACACAGCAGAAAAATCAGCATCAACTTCATTTCAACATCAACTGAGTTATGATTCTCCCTGATACTGGTTTTAGTCACAAACCTTGCAATTTCACGTTGTTTGAAATTTGACCAAAAAGTAAATTTGACCAAAACCCCTCACCCTGTTAACAAACATGACAGTGCATAATCAAATGGATGTGGATTTGAACTGTTTCTTTTCCAAAAAGGCAAAGAAGTGATTTCTATCACAAGCATGAAAATTGTCCTTTTGTGTCTGTGACTCTACAATCAGCCTCAAATAAACACCTTTGCTTTTGAACTGGACCCATGAAAGTTTTTGATCACTGTGGGACCCACCTGTGCCAGTTTGAACGGATTATCCCTGACATAGGACAAACCCTGGGAAGGAGACTGGTCTGAAACCCCAATGATATTGAGCCCTTTCCTCTTCTCTCTCAAGCAAGCTTGTTGGTGTCTCTTTATTCTTTCCATCTGCTCCTCCACAGTCATTCGAGGCCGTGAGCTTTCTGCAAGACACAGCTGCTCCACTGCACTCCTTGGTCTTTCCTTGAATGAAAGAAAACAAGAGTTCAAAGCATTAAATTACTGCAAGAGATCACCCAAAGATTTACTATAAAAAGCAGGAAAATAGTGGGCAAATAAAGACCTCCCTATGTATGTGAGAAAAAAAGCACAAGAGGCAATTATTAACAAATGAACACCCAAATTCGAAATAAAAAGAAGGAATAATTTGCTTTTCTGAACAATAACATTATCATCATCAAGGATAAACATTAGGAGAACGGGGAGATGGCTCCCTCAAAGCCACCCTCTCAAGCTGAAACAATTTACCAGACGTTTACATCTACCCATTTTACAAGTGGCAAACACAAGATATTTGACTGAGACAGAACCATAATTGAAATTTAATGATCCAGGGTATTTATACCAGTTGATCTAATAGCAATTCCTGCCTTTTTATTTCAAGAAAAACTACAGCTGGGCATCATTTAACTGCAAGTGCAGGCTGAAACTAAGTGAATTTATCACCACTTAAAAATCTGTAATTCTAAGCATTATATTTTCCCCCAAATAACAACCATTTACCTACTTTGTTCTTGAAATTCACTGGTTTTCAGGCAGATCTGTACTTTTTATGACAGATAAAAATCGACTTCAGGCTAATCAGCTGCATTCAGTAGATGCACAGTAACTGATTTCACTTATGAAAAGGGGTATTCTTTCTCCAGTCAACATCCTGTGAGTTTCTCACTCCTCTCCCACTCTTCCTATAACTTCTCCTCTTCTATTTGTGCTGTATCTATGGCAGAGGTTTTCCTCTCTCTTGCATGAACTACAGGTAAACACCTGTCTAACAGAACACTCCAATTTGAAATTTCAGGCTTGTTACCTGCCTACTTCTTACTACATCCTTAGTCTTTGGCTGCTTGAGCTATTTCCTGAATCATTTTAGTAAAGTCAAAGATAAAAGCCTGTGTTTGTTATAAAGGGGCTGTTAAATTGCCAAATACAAATCCTTCAAAGATGCTTCATATGCTTTCAGCTCCAGCCTGAACTGCAGCAGATTAGCAGATGTCTCATTTACCATTTAGTTCTTGCCCAACTTGAGTGTCTCCACACAGTTTAACACACACATTTAGAAGTTTGTCATTCTTTCTACGTTCTGTCTCCCTTAACACAGTAGATTACACTTTAATAACAGTGATTTCTCTTGTTTTTGTAAAGAAAACTAAAAAACTTCAACTTTTGGAGTAACTACCAAACAAAAATGAAAACATCACTCTCCATCAGTGCTCAAAGGTTATTTTCCAGTACCGTTCTCAGATCTATCTTCTTATTCTTCCTCAAAGTGACATAGGATGCTATTGTTGAAGACTCTGGCGTTGGGGATTTGGTTCTGGGTGGCACAACTCCCACAGGGAAATGTGAGCCTGCAAAACAGCAAAGCAATAAGCTAAGTGCTGTGCAAAACATTGCCAAAACCGTTGATTATCTTTCTGGAAAATACATGCTGTCAGCCTTGGGAACTTTCCCTTCAAAAGGCAGACTGAGAAAGTGGAGAGACCAGAGGCACTGAGAGTTGATGGGTGAAGATGCTGGAGGTCCAGCCAGCTCTGGGATGGCCTCATTTGTGTGTGTGCTCATGAGCTCAGCCCTGAGCCTGGGCAGCTGGAGAGTGAGAACAGGAGCTGAGGATATTCTGCTATGAAGCAACAGTTTGGGCCTCCTTTAGACATAAAAAGGATAAAACAGCAGAATTCCATTTTCTTCTTGTGTCACCTTTATGTGCTACACAGGTCATAAATATTGCTCTGGTCTCAGACAGCTGCAAGGGTTGCTTGACACAGTCTCATTTCTCTTTAATTGCTGATGTTTGAAAAGAGGAAAATGGCTGACACGAGAAGTGTTTACTACAGTAATAACAACTAGAAAAACATTTTTAAATTTCCTCTCAAATTCATTAATTTTTAGAACCACCCTCAATAAGAAACTACATCCTGTAAGTATGACTTCTTAAGTCATAGCAAGAAAGAAAAAATTCAGAGATGAGCTGCATGTGAGTTTTTCCTTCTCAGCTTAAAATCTTCAGACAGAATGGCATAAAAATGTTTGTTGAAACAGCAGACAGCTGTTATGGCACATACACTATAACAAAAGTCAAACATTTAGAAATGGTTACATTTTCCTACTGCATGGGGATTGTTACTGAGTGAATGCCCCAAACAAGAAATGTCTGTTGGAAAACTCTTGTGCTCAAACGCCTGGAGCAGATGATAAAACACAGCTATGATAAACAACAGAATGAAGGGACTTCAAGAAAACAAAAAGCCTCTCATTGCTCGCTACCACTACAGCTATTCTGTCCCCCACCCCTAAATATTATTTCTATTAGAAGAATTTATACAATTGCTTTCCCAGACTGAGGACTGTTTTTCTACAAATGGACATAATAAAATTATTTCTGTCTTTCAGACAGGAAGCAGATTGGGGTGTTCTAAAAGTATTGGGTTGCTTTATATAGTCAATATAGGCTTTCTTATTTTGTCTTGATCATTACCTCTTGACATAAACTACCATGAATAATCTGAAACATCACAGGTCAATAAAACCTAGGCATGTTGTCAGAAAGATAAGTTTCTCATAGGTGGTTGATGATTAGCAAATCTCAGGCTAAACCTTGCATTTTTCACCACCAAGGTAACACAAATTTAATATGTATCTTCACATTATACCTCAGTAAATACCCTAAAGAATCTGAATTGCCTAATAGTCTGGTAAGTGCAAGCTTAATTACATCAAAGGGCCATTCACATTGTTTACACCCAAACTGTATGCTAACCTTAGTTTTAAAAACCTCTATCATCATTCCGATGAAAACAATCTCCTTGTATGATCATAATTCCTGGTAAACTTCTGGTATAATTGCACCAGCCTGCTCTGTAAATGCTCAGTCAAACTCCCAAAACAGAGGGCAGAGACCCTGCTGGCACTGGAAACATCAATCCTTATGGCTAAAAAACCCCCCTAAGTTTAGTTACTTTTTCTCAAAGGTCTTAATATGGTTCTTGGGAGGTGCTAAAGCTGAGCATTTTCCTGAAGTCACCTTTAACAAACTATTCTGTGTGTTTTAACAAACAGAATTGAGAAGCACTTTCTGGTAAAAGACTCTACCAAGCAATTAGTAGCTTTTATGGAAGCTAGATGAAGAGAAGAATCTAAAGCATTTAGCAATTGCAAAGACCTTTATTGTCTGTACACTCCAAGGTCATGATCATTATTCCTATTATATCAGAGGACAGAAGGCAATTCAACAATTACAAGATTAAAAAAAAAGAAAAAGACATTGTTTCCTTGCCTTATGAGAGCCTGAAAATTCTGTGGTGCTGCCTTTTTGGACGTTCCAGCGACATAACATCGGGAGCTTGATTCAAAAACTGAGTAATTGTTCAAGGGCAAGAACATAAAATGGGTAATTGTTCAAGGGAATGGTGTGTGGGGAATGTGAGTGATGTGATTAGACATGGTGTCAATAAGGATTTCAGGGCTGTTGGTGAGTGTAATGTTTGATTTTTCTGCGGTGTAATTGACTGAAATTTCTCTCGTCATATAATCAAATCATTATTTTATTGTGGAAGCTGTTTCATCAAACTGAGAAATGGACAGCCTACAAAGACACAAACCATGAGGCAGTTAAACTCTGTATTGCTTGGGAAAAAGCTGAAAGGTTGTAAACACTGTGCCTGGCGACAAACCTTTAGCAGTAGATTCTGATTCTGAGATTTGTTCTGATTTCTCTTCACCATTAGACTCATCCACTTCTGCTACTGTAGTTAACTCCGGCTCGCTCTTATAAAGCCTATAATCAGGACCCTGAGGAACATCAAGGTGTGAGGTAAGTAAACAGGCAGTTTTGTGCAAGAATTTATGTCTTAAGACTCAAACCGATCATTTTGTGATAACTCTTTTATAAGGCAGCGTTCCGTCGTTCAAGTGGTGTTGCTGAAGTATTTTTTTTGTACTTAATTTGAGTAACGACATTTAAGACCTTCTGAAATGGCAGGGAAAAAACTGCCATAAAAAGGCAAATTTGTGGTGGTTGTTTAATGATCTTCTGGAAACAAATCAGCGGAAGCTTCAAAAATTGAGCCACAATTTTTTTTAAGAACTAGTGAGGAGAACAATCCAATTTTACGAAATTTAAGTCTTAAGACATTTTATATATGCACAAAATATATGACAGGAAGATATGAAGAGCAAATGGTGCAGCTATGAATAAAACTAAACAAAAGTCAAACCATGACACAAAAGTAGCCAGATGAGTAAACAAAAACGGTGACTGTGCAAAGGAGGGAGGATGCTTCAAGAACAACGTGGCAGTTTAAGCCACTTACACAGTAAGATCCATTTCTCTGATATCCTTGAACTTGGTACATCTTCTTTTCTTCTGTCAGATGTACTGGGCCCCTGCTATAACAGAGCAAGGAGCTGCTATCACTGGGCAGAGGGGGGATTATGGGAGGATGCTCTGTAAAGTCATAGGACCGAGGGAGTGGAGGACGAGGTGGGACTACTTCCTCTTCCTAAAGATTGTAGAATAGTCACCTTATTTAGACGTGCGCACCTGGTACAGTTATTTATAACTTAAAAAGAAAAATATATTACCATGGCTACAGCAGCTATAGATTTTGCAATTAAAGGGATAATGTCACATTTAACAAAAAAAAAAATTCTGACATCTGCACTTGCTGTTGGGCATGTACGAGCTCTCTAAATCATCCTTTTCAGAATTAAACCCGTTATCTTTTTAAAGATTTTTACATCGATTACACTTTTAAAAAGTTCTGTCAGCCAGATGTACATTGCATACACTTTAGATAACCATGACAATGTCCCTTTAAAACTGTAACTTCTAGCCAGATTTTCAGAGGAATTGAACATTTGGGAGCTCCCACAGTTTCAGCTCTTCTTGTGGGTGCTCTGGCCATCTGAGAACCAGGCTCAATATTTGAGTAGACATATAAAGCAATGTATTTCTTCCCATGAAAAGTGTGGTGGGTACAAAACATATCCATAAATCAGGGTTTGTATTTCTATGGTAAGAGCCTAGGGAGAGGAAAAGGTAAGAAATGGAAAAGAGAAACATACCAGTGAGAATATAGAGATACAGAACAAATGAAAGTGTTAGAATTACTTGTGGAGATATCAGTCTTTAAAACTAGTTCATAATGCAGTACTTTCACAGAAACATACTGAATACATCCTTCAGACATCCTTAAAATATTTAATGTTTGTTTTTATCATAGCCATATTACAATTTCAGTGATGCTATAAGAGGAAATATGCTAAAACCATACCTCATTTTTATATTTAATAGATGAAAACGTCCTTGATACCATGATGCCTGTTTGGGGGAAAGGGGAAAGGTGTAGAAAAAAGAGAAAAATTGTTTTCAATAAACAGTTTTTAAAATATGAACTACAACCTGTTGCTATCAAACAAATACACAAAGCATCAACTTAAAATAGAGAATCGCTTTGTTCTTTTCTCAGTCATTGTCTCATTTTTTTCAAACACACAAAGGCAACAATGGAGCTTGTACTTTAAAAATTGATATGATCCAGTTTCATGTCCTATGAGACAAACCCATCAGTTTACCTGCCTCCGAAGAGCTTCTCTGCTGTTTATGTTTAAGTAAACCCTCCATGACATCCTGAATTCTCCACAGTTCCTTCTGAATCTGGGCACGCTGTATCCCTGCTGACTCAGTCTGTCAGTGAATAAACAGCATACAGAGGCAAGACATTAGAATACATTGCAAGGGGGAAAAAAGGGAAACCCTTTTTCTCTCTTTAGACTACACTGCACATCCTTTCATGATAAAAGAAAATAAAATGCAGTAATAACAGACACTACCCTTTCCTATCAAACATTCAAATACTGCCCAAACCAAAAAGTATAAGATTAACTAATTTCCTAATGCCTCAGTGGATTTGAGGGCAACCTGCTAGTTCAAACTTCACTTAAATGACAGAGTTGTATCTACTGACTCCAAAGAAAATCCAAGCAGACTGCACAGGAGACCTGTGTACAACGAGAAAGGAACCATCAATTCCACCCCCAAAGCAGGTGGGGATGACCACAGTGTTTGCATATTAGCATATAAACCTATTTACATTCATGGTCATAAACACTTTGGACCAATCAATGCAAGTTTTTCAGCTTTTGGGCTTCCCTGTAATCTCTCTTTCATAGCTGCATAGAAAATCAATCCCTGGAGCAAACAACCTTTAATACACACCACACCCATCTGCCTGTTCCAGAGAATCTGTGCACACCTCTGTGTCCACGTCTGTGTGTGAATTCAGAAGCAGCACTGTCCAGCCCTAAACAGCACAGCGAGTCCTTCTGAGAAACACATCAGAACTCTTTGTTTGTAAGGCCTGAAGCAACACTTAGAACATTTTCTGTAATCATTTCTTTTGATGGAATGATTTGATTACATTTTGAACTAGTCAGTTAAATGGAAGGTCTTGTGTGAAGATTTATTATGAATATTCATTAAGCAACTAAGGTCTGAGAAAACCACCCTGTTCTGAACACCATCACAGAAAAAGGAAGCTCCCAGATATGGGAAAACCAGTTTTATAACTTGAAAAAAATAGGAAAAACCGAAGAGTTCTTTAGAACTTACAAGGTCTAAAAAGAAATTAAAAGTTTGTTAAGTTAATTCACTGTTTGTATAGTTTTTAAAGTCATAGAAAGCCAAAGTGCATTACATGTACTTTAAGATCTTTGCCACACCTGAATTTCTCCAAGCCGATCGAGTTGGTCCTGCATATGGTTCCTTGTTACAGTTACATCATACTCCAATTTATCATATTCTCTCCAAGCTCTTTCCAGTTCCTAAGCATACAACAAATGTAAAGAATTACAGATGCACATTCAATTAAAAAAAAAAAAGCATGTTTATTTTTCTTTTTCCAGTGGCATGAAACTTCAGGAAGCAACACATGAATAGATATGAGGAATAAATAAATACATAATTTAGAGAATGCAACGTTTAAACACCTTTTTGATTTTCTAATGATACTGAATGGAATTCAAACGAGCAGCATTTTGTCTTTTCACAAACAAAAAAGATAGGCAAGGGCAAATTCTTCAGAACACGCCTTTCTAGTCAGCAGGCATGGGGATCTTAAGCTGTCTTTCCACCGAGGCAGAAAACCCACAAAAATGGATGCAAATTTGTCTCTTTTATCACCCAGAATACACATGTGTGAGTGCACAGCATGTGTGTGCATAGGCAATGTATTATGCAGGAGAAATGTAACTCATCCAACCCCGCCTGCAAGGCTGCCAGGGAGTGCCCCAGGCCTGCTAATACCCCACTATTTTACATATGTGCAGCTACAAACACCAGAAGGAAAAGGTGAAAAAAAAAATAAAAATCTTCCTTGAGGTCAGCTCTACCATCTCACTTTTGCAGCCTCCATGAAGCAATTTACTCAATTTAGCATAAATTAAAAAGTTAATGAGGGAAAGTGTGTCTTGAGGATTTCCTTTTCCCTGGTTCCCTTTGCCTTGTCCAACCAATTCCTTTTACAAGACAGTCTATCATTCAGACTACAACCAGCATTTCAGGGCTGACATCCCATCAGTTTCACCACCCACCGGAATTTGACACTGAAATACCTTTCCAGATACATATACATAAATAGGCAAAAATGATTCTTTGCCTTGTCATTTCAGTGTAGAAACCACCACAAAGTGGAAAAGGATAGTAAATAGCAATTGCCTTCCTTTCTTTTTTTTTTTCTTTTAAGACTTTTGAAAGTGCATAATCTGAAAAATCTTTTAAATATAATGGTCCACTATTAAGAGAGACCATGACAGTCCTGCAGCTGCTTTTGCTTAAAACAAGCCACTTATCTGCTGAATAAAGTTTGTGCTTGCCACTATGTTGCCATCACAAGAAATAGCTTTATTTGCATTATTTACTTCTTCTGTTATCGATTTTTCATCTTATAAAGATGACAATTACCACACCAATAAAGTCAGTATGCCCTCATTCCTGGGCAAAATTAAAAAATTAAGGCAAGACCACTCGATGAATGTAGTGAAAAGATCACTTTCCCTCTGACAAATACACAAGCAAGCAAAAGACAACTGAGTTTTTGTTGGAAAGCAACAAAAAAATAACCCAAACCACCCCAATTAGGAATATGAACATAACCATTTGACACTTCATTGAGTTTTACAGGGAAGGACGTGGTACTTACTGCGGTGGCTCGGGATACTTCCCGACAAGTGCTGAGCAGTCCGTTCTGCAAGTCATCTCTCTGTAACACTACATTTTGTATGGCTGCTGGGTTATCTGCATTCATTTCTATCTCCTGACTTGCTGATAGCAAAGCTTGCTCAAGCGTGTACTATTGTAATAAAAAGAATTATTTTTAATGTTCTGCATCATTGGGCTGATTTTCGTTTTATTTCAGCTATCAATGTTCTGATAATAAGCATGTAAAATAACATCCACTTTAGGTAATAAATACAATTGTCCTACTTTCTCCTTGTGTAGCTGTTGAAGTTTCTCCTCCAGTGCTTGCACAACTTTGTCCTGTTCACATAAACGGCTAAGCTTAGCCTATTGCAGAACAGAAAATTACCACAATTAGCATTTTGTTATTTGCATCTCCAGTAATCAAAATCTAACTTGAAGAAATCATCGCACGAGTCCATATAAAATATTATTATTAAAACAAAATAAGGATTCTAAAATTATGCAGGCATCAGCGTTGCATTTTCAAATTGCTTAAGAAACCCTCTTAAAAAACTATGAAGTGTTATTATAACTTGAAACAGCATGGCTCAAAACATATAATTTATGATTCCACAGCTAAATCTTTACAACTTAATAATAGGTATTAAATTCCATTTTAATTTGCATATTGCTCAGTATTATAAAGACTATTTTATACATTTGCAGTCTGTCCCATGGTTTTTCAGGTGATAGTATCAAATAGATACTTGAAATTTCAGCATAAAATGTAATACTTCCTGCAAATTAGAAGCATATTACAGAAACTTATGTCCTTCAGTTTCGTGATGGAATTTCTGTTGGCAACCATCTATATGACAGTGGATTTCAAACCCAAAAGCCAAGGGGGAAATTATTATCAAAATAAAGAGACAAATACCAACATTTACAAGAAAGAAGGAATACAAATGACTTACATCAATATCCAGCTCTTCAGCTCTATATTTGTATAGTGTACCCCTACATTCTTCTTGTGTTAACTATAAGGAAGAATAATATTGCCATAAAACAACTTAGTTGGACTATGAAAAGAAAAAGTACTGTTCAGCTTAAGAGTTTTAACACAGAAATCAGCTTTTGCTTGAAAGGCAAACCTACCACATTGAACAATATATATTTAGCCAATATACATTAATGAAGGTAAATAAATGGAATGTCAAGCAGACTGCCAGTAGAAAGTTGCATTAACAGGCTGTTTCTAATGCAAACTGGAGTTTTAAAGATGTACAACTCAATCCAACATGGATCATGTGGGAAGATGAAATTGCCACAGTATTCACCTAAATAATGATGTATCACTGTGTCTAAGCTTTGTTATGTGAATTCTAAATACAGGGGCTCATTCTACTCTGATTTAATCACTCTAGGCCCACTAAGGTCAGGTGTTTCACAAGGAGGATAATGTGGTGTGAAATCTGAAACCAGAACAGAATGACTTAAATTTACAGTGTATATGTAAAATATCTCGTTATGGACATGCCCAGTAAGTGCCACCAAAGTGCCCATTTTTTCATATGGATTTCCTCCCCTCCAACAGAGCATTGCCAGAAATGCCACAAATGGAAGCTCTTCTATTTTACCTTTGGACTTAGGCAAACCTCTCTCCTCATGCCAGTTAGGATGCAAAGTATCCTCAAATTGCTTTCATACAGCTCCTCGCATTAAGTTCTTAGCTTTTCAATCTGTTACTGACCAGTAACAAGATTTTAAAGTATTTTACAATAAAAAAAAGGTAGTTCCCCATTTTAGAATGAACTGTCACACACAGTAACTACCTAATGTCCTCTACAGCAAATATGGACATAACACTGTCAACCTTCATATCCTATTTAATTAGAAACATGGTGTGTACAGAGGCCCAACACAGATGCTTTCCTTCCATGTGTCTGTCATAATTAGGTTATCGTGACTTGATAGTACAAGAAAGACTACTAAAACACAAGCCCATGTTAAGGGACACTCATAAATAAAAGGACCAGGGAAGGGTTAATGAGACAAGCATTCCAAATATAAAATAAATCTTCAACACACTAAAGTGGTTCATTTCACGGTATTATGTCCACATACCTCATGCAAATGTACCTGGTGACAATTTAAAAGTATGTACAGTGTATTAAAAACACACAATAACTTCCTTGGAAATGGACATTTTATGAAAATGAATGTGGGAATATGAGAAAAGCCACAGCACTTTTGCACCTCATGAATGTCACACAAATTAAGGTATCTATTTAAACTCCAACTGTTGTAGAGTTGTGTTGTTTTACTGTCGGTTTTATCACAATGAGAGAAAAATGAGGAATGGAAATATTTAAATAAAACTCATAAACATGGCCAAATGTCTTTAACTTACAGAGGAAACCTAGTTATATTTCACAACAGAGAGATTTTATGAAAGAAAGATTATCCCCTATTAGATAAATACAGCTTTCCAAGTCACTGCTCAGCATTTTATGTGGCTTGGCTGGAAAAATATAATATTGTTTTTTCAAGCCAGGATTTTTTATACTTTTTTTTTTTTAAAAAGAGAGACATTTATTTTTCTGGCATTTCAACCTTAATTATACACGAGTTTAAAGCAGTTTGCCAATTCAGCATCCTTACCCCTCCATACCTCCTGAAAGGAATATATCTTTTAAATATCCAGAAAATGAAAACAGATTTCCAAAGAACACTACAGACGTGCTAATTCTTCTTACTAAAATCCTATCACACTTTTTAAATTGCTGCCAACTTCTTGCTTTGGTCAGCGGTACCAGTTCCCCTCAGCAGGCACTGCTGGAGAGCCACTTCATTTCAACATTTCCACTGCAACATTTTACACGGACTTAGCACAAAAACTCCCCGAATAATATGAATAACTTGATCCATCTCTGACAAAGCAGCAGCTCCGCTTCTCCCAGCTCATCAATAAACCCGCTCAGGGCAAGAAGTGCGGAATGCTGTCGCATCCTGCTGGAATGGCAGGAGGAACTGCGGCAGACAAAACGCAATTGCACATTTCAGGCGAGGTTAACAACCTCATAACCCTGGAAAACGCATTATAAGAGCTCCAGTGACCAAGTTATCAAAATGTACTTTGTGTCACGTTCCACAAACGCCTCTCTTGCCAAATCCGTTCCTACAGAGCCTTTGCCAGGACAGTAATTCCAGAGCAAGAGTGCCATCTACTGAACCAGCGACAGGACTTGCTGCTGGCTTCCCTCTCCCTCGACATTTGCCTATTTAAACACACACAAGACCATTCCTCTTAACGTGGTGAAGGATTAAGGAGCAGCACCCTGACACCTACAAACAGAGCTTACCATTTTTGAAAGGCAAACTGCACACCCAGAGTTTGGCCAAACGTGTCTCTTACACGTGAAAAAGTAACATGACCTTCATTGAACCTCCCTCTTAGGTTAGAAACCGTTTGTCATCAACTGTACAGTCCCCACCTCTGTCACACACCAATGCCAGATGAATCCCATAGAGATCCCCCAGGATGGACACAGTAAGATGTTGTGGAGACACATGGGGTTAAACCCATTTAAGTAGCTGATATTAAAAACATTTAAGTGCCAGCATTATTTCATTACTTTATAAGCTTTTTTCAGATTCCTCTACCTGTTTTGATGCAGTAAATATACGGGAGGACATTTCACACTCCAAAAGCATAATATGCAAGATACTGCACTGAGGAAATTAAAACAGGACAATCTAGGACATTTTCTGGGGAGCACAAGATTAAAATCCAGACTTGCAAGAGGCTTTTTTTAAAAAATGTTTTCTTTTTTAAAATACTTCTTGCTACCAGGAAGCAGGGCAAATGGGCGTTTACCCCCAGTAAACAAGGTTCTCCTCTGATTTGGACTGTGATATATAACATTTCAAATACAAATTGAAAAGACAAGATTTTTAGCTCAAACACAATCATCTCATGTTCATAACAAAACCTGAAAAATATTTCTACCTACAAATCTCAAAATCTAACAAGAATAACAGTTTAAATGTATGCAGCTGGTATAACAATAATCATAAGCCATAAACAAGACCTCCCTATCCTTATAGCAGCAAAAAACTCAAATGCCATTTTTCTACGTTTTTAATGTATTAAGAATAATTATCCATGGAGACCTGGATGCTAGCTTGTTGCAGTCAGATTTTAATTTTTCCCCCCCTTAAGGGAACTCACACATATAAGAGGAATGGAGGAAAATTTTACTTTTTAACATCAGCTGATACTGCTTTACAGAACCAGATTAACACTCCTTACCTAGTATTAGGAAGAGGCAAAAAACCCCAAAACCAACATAAGGTAAAAATGAGTTCAGTCTGTAAAAAGCCACTTTTTTTCTTGTCTGTCCATATGGAATCATTTCCCTGGCTTGTACTTGTGAATTTACAGCACAGTCTGCAGAGCAGGCTGATGTAAGCCAAAGTGATTTAAATAACTGTGAAGACGTAACAAATTACAAACAAGCATGTCTTATAAATAACACATTTGAAATAGTAGATATATTTTCTATTTTACTAAAGAACCATTAATCATTACAAACAGGAAGCAAGACAAAATTAAATACAAGCTTTTCTTGCTTTCCTTTGCTTAACTCTAAACGAGCTCAGTCATAAAATTGAACTGAATAAAGCAAAGCTAAGAAAGATCCTTTTATTTATCCACAGAAATGTTTGCAATCATCAGGAACTAGTTTATCATCCTGACAACAAAACAAGTTTCAGTTGCTTGCACAGAGGCTTCTCCCAATTATTTACACCTCTTTAAAACTGCAGCAGGAAACATGGCTGTTAAACCAATGTATTTTATTGGAATATAAAATTGCATGTTGTTTAGACTCCAAATAAGTTGCCAGAATTTTAAACAGGTTAGTTTTGCGTTACAAATGTTTAGAAGACTATTTAGGCAGTGAAATTTTGAGTGTATTTTTAGCCTATCCTCAAAGTCAGTTAGTGCAACATCTCATATAGGAAACTTTATCCATGAAAGTAGATGATCTTGTTGCTCCTTAGTTTAGGATTTTTCTGCACAAGCCTTCCATCATGTCACACACACTCTGACCTGAAGAGACCACATCTCTAGTGACAACAGGTTATTCGATCTTCCTGACCTGTCAGAGTCACTGTTTCTCTGACAAAGATGTCCAAAGAGGTGTTTATTCAGTGCCAGGTAGGAAGCAGCAGATGTGCCCACACGGTGAAGGCAGACCCTGCAGCTGACAGCAGAGCTTGGTCAGGGCACCACTTGGGAATTTATTGGTATCCCTAAAGACATGAGCAGATTAGCCCAGGCACAGCTACACCTCAATTATATCTATATTAATATTAGAAGCTTGAGTTAGACTACCCTGACACATCTAAAACACCTCTGCTCACTATACACCTGTTGATTTATCTGTCTTACATACTATATCGCAGAAAATTGACTTGCTTTAAAAAAATCCTAACAGCCAGGCTTCTTAAAAAAATTACAATAAAATCCCCAAAATTTCACCTGGGGCTTGAGGGCACCTGACTCCTCCCATTCCTCTCCAAATAGTTCCTTTAGGGTCCATGTTAAAGCTCCTGTTTCGCACATAGGAGCACAAACTGGATGATCATGAAGTCAGTCACTCACAACCCAACTTCCTTTGGAAAGCTGAGATTTTTTTTTTTTTTGGCAACTTTTGTGAATCAGCAGCAAACTTACAATGTGGAGTTGACTTTAAAAAAAAATGAAACATGGAATTAAGCTGCAGCTTTTATTTTTAGAAACATGGCAATAATAAATGACTGTTTTATGTGGCAGAATGTCTCCTTTTCTTCAAACTATGAAGTCTTTATGTATAATTTTGGCTCACGAGAGCATAAATGTAAATGCAAGGAAACTGGCCAGATATTCCCTTGTGAGAACAACATCTTCATTGTAGCTGAGGCAAGAAACTTCTTAAACATCCCCTGATGTGACAGGGGCTGTTCAGTACAGCCCCAGCATCCCTAAGACACTGTGGTGCCAACGGGTGGGGATTGGCCATGCTCATAAGTTACTGCAGGTCTCAACTCACAGACAATATTTCCATTCACATTTCCGCTTCTTCTTCCATCTTACCATTGCAAACCAGCACTAGGTACTCTGTCATGTGCACAGTAAAGTCTGCTGTGACTTTATGAACAGACACTGCCTTTTGGATTTACAGGCCCCAGATCAAAGTAATTTTTGATCCTTTCTTTTTCTTCAGTGGCTAAAAGGCTTGGTAGGTGCAAACAAAAACTTGTAAATTCACTTTCCTAGAACAAAAACAAAATCGCCAGAAATGACCAGGTAAACACCACTCACATGCTTTTGTAGTGGTCAAAAGAAAGAAGCACCTTTGAACACTAATTGCAGAGAATCATGCTAAGACAAATGTTGGAAGCTTATTGGAAGTTTCATGAATTTACTGGACACCTGCATAAAGCATCGACTAATTGAATCGTCTAGACAGAAAAAGTTATCCAAAAGTGTACACTTAATACTAAACAACAAAAACGCAGCGAAAGCCATGCTAACGATATTGCAGCGTTTTAGGAAGCATGGATGACTTGTGGGTTTCCAAAGCAAAGAAGAGAAAAACACCAATGTTATGAATAAATCTGAGGAACAACCAAAACTGTCACTAAGGAAAATTTTCGCAGATGATAAAGCAATTTCATTCACTATCCAAGACCTTACTTGCTGGTACAGTTGCGGTCTTAGCGCCGAGTTCTCAATCATAGTGTGAACCATGGTGATTAAAGGTTCATTCTCTTTCATCTATTTCAAATCAGGAGGAGCATACAGCAAACATCAGTTTACAGCATGGCTAGATTTGAAAGACGACACTGTAAAATATAGCCTCTACTTTAATTCTTTCTAATAATGCAGTAGATTACATTTTAACCCATGCTTTTTTAATATATTCCATCATTCAGTAATATCAACATCTGAAAAGTTTAATAATATCAAACAGATATATCAAAAATAACATAAACGCTCAAAACCAATGCAATATTTATTCACCAACACTCGCCCTTTTTAAAAGTAAAAATGCTTAAAATAAGTTTGGCTTTGCATGATATTGAAATGAAAAGGATCATTGGATTTTGCAGCAGGAACACTCAAACCTTTATCAGAAAACCTTTTAAATTATAGACTCAATAACTCAGTGTACATTAAAAAGATATAAGCATTCCCAGCCTGTGAATAGACTTATGTTCATGTATCACAAAATGCCTTTATATGCTGCACTGATTTAATCCTTCAGAACTTTGAATCATTGCCTGTTGCATTTATCCACCCCCATGCACAGGTGTGAAACTATTTTGGAAGCGGTCAGACATTTTCTATAAAGATTAACATTATTGATAAGCATGCAAATGTCAAAACCAGGTATTTTAGTACACAGTGCATACATTTAGGATTTCAGAAAAGTGTGTAACACAGAAAAGAGTATTGGATTTTTGTTTCAAAAAGGAGACTTTCCTAACAGTGAGGGGAAAGTTATGAAAACAGGTGGTTTTCTTCTCCAAAAGAAACTTAATGCACAGTCCTCCTCCTATTTTCGTTGGACCTGTTGGAAACTTTAGCAATGCCTGTTTCAGGTGTGGTTACACAGAATGTGTGTGAAGGTGTGTTTATGATCTTTCACTCTGTATTTATGTATAAATATGCACTCACCACGAATTTGCATAGCAAGGTTTTCTTTCATAGATTGAAATGCAATAAAATGAGTTTTTGATGCCTTTTAGTATTTCTTGCCCCAAATTATTTAGGAATAAACCTAACTTGCACATTTGGAGCAGTATTTTTTTTTCTTCTTATGGTAAACACATTTTTCTTCATAGAGGACCTTTTTGTTGTTGTTGTTTTTTTTATACATAGTAAAGCCTGATCAGTTGATAAGTTAATCAGCCAATAAAAAGTACCTTAAGAAGGCAAGCTTATGATGCCCTGTTTGTTCAAGGCAGGAAGCAAACCCCTAAACAAGCACCCCCTACCATTTGCTCCATTACCTCCAGTACACATAAACAGAAAACCAGAACTGACACAAGAAGTTGTTCTCCGTCCACATTAAAATTTCGTTCAGAGAGTGGGTGCACCAGGTGATAACCAAAAGGGATCTCAATAATAAGAGCAACAATAAGGTCCAAAGCCAAGCAGTCAAACTACAGCCAACTGAAATATTTATAAACGAAAGATTTCTCTGAGGCTCAACTATTTTATTAGGAGCATACAGGTTTGGATGTATTTTTATTAGGAGGATTTCAACAGCTTCATACTCTCTAGATAATACTTTTTACAATATTTCAAATGTTTGCTTTCTGACCAATAACAGACAATGCCCGAATTAATTTCTGTTGAACTGTTCAAAGATTGTTTACATCCAGCTTAGCAAACAAGCAAATTGGATTTGCTCAAAAGACATTTTGAAGTAATGTTTTGTCCTCCAGAAGCTCCAACTGATTTATAGGACTTCCAATATTTTTACTACCAGTGGTGCTTAGCCATGCTTATCTAACACTGTTTGCAAAGGCCAGTTACATCCAGAAAGGTCCCAGTTCCTTAAGCCCTTATGGAACAAAGATCAAAAAACCAGGCAATTGGTGAAGGAATGCCAATCAAAGAGCCTTTGTAGCAGTCAAATACAAGCGTTTTTCCCCTTTGGGAAATAATGTTTCCAAAAAAATACTGACATCTAACTACTGAGTAGTTAAATCTTGAGGGAACATCTGTCACAAACCTTCCAATAACTAAAGCTAGTTCACAAATAAATCAGAGTTACATGGGACACAATGGCAGGTCCCATGCTTTAAGAGCTGATGAGGATACCTATTTCGTGATCTTCAAGCATTATCATAAGTCTACTCCCAAACTGAAGTTGGACACCATTCACATTGAATAAAGAGCTCAAGGAAAAATATTTGCTTGCTCATAACAGAAGCAAGCCTTGGTTTTCATTCATTTTTGAAAAAAAAAATATTATTTTTGTACAATAAAGTACAGATTTTAGATCCTACATGTAATACTAGAAGTATTATACTCCTAGATTCCCTCCAATTAGAGAAGTCACAAAAGCTGGAATTAATATCTCCATAAGCAAACCGAAGTGTGAAGTGCCACACAGCAACACAGCAGTAAACCCAAATAAAATCCAGCAGTCTTGGCTTTATCCCTTTCTACTCCTAGTAAATAACTCTTTCTCCCCAGACGTGATGTTTCATCTTTGCCTTTTTTTTGTACTAATGTAGTATAAAAGTGGGTATTTTGTGTTTTAAACTGGAAAGCCAAGCTAAGTTTTTCTCTTTCTCCCTTTTCCTAGATCCTCTTCCACCTTTGGGAACACCCTACACACAGATGACATTCTAACCAGCTGGGACAGTGGCTGCCTACCAGGACAGCTGAGTTCAGTGCTGAGGTCATGTTTTGGGTGACAAAAGACTCAGGTTGGACATTTTATCCATTTCCTCTCCAGCTTCCTGAGGGTAAAAGAAGTGGCAATAGGACCTGACCAAGCTTTCCTCCCACCTTCCCTCTGCTCTTTAATCCTCCATTCAAGACAGGAAGGAGGAAGCACTTTTCCTCCCTGTCTTCTTTTTACAGTAATTCTGCCCCCAGTGCAGTCTTTTTTTTCACCCTGGAGAGTCCCTGTCCTTAAGCCTTCCTTTTTCTGAGGAGGGAAAAGGAAAAAAAAAAGCAGTAAAAAGAACAGAGGTGGCTGGGTCAGCCACACTCCCTTTTCCAGATAACCTGAAAAACACAAATAAGAGGAGTGTCCCATATGCTGCTAACACATGACACAGAATTTTAAGCTGAAATACAAGATATCAGATATAAGAGAGGATATCTGTCAACTCCATCCAAACCTCCTTGTACTACTTCAGCCTTCCTTAATTTACTACGTTTTCCCAGAACCACTCTCAGCATCTTAGAAAGAAGGAGGTGAAGAGGAGAAAAGAGAAACAAAACACCAAGACAGTGAGGATGTTGGCTGAGGGACCTTCACTCCTTTATTTGACAACTTCTTGTTCAAGTTCTGTTTATTTTTAGGCACACACTGAAAACTGAAAGAAACTCAAAAAGAAGGTGCCAGCAGAACTACTAAACACCTAATAGCTATTTACATAAATAGCTATTTCAGAAAATTGGAAAAAACCAAAAAAGACTAATTGAAATTAAATTTTGTAATGCTTCTGCTGTGAGAAACTAGCCTGGGTATTGCTGAGATCAATACAACAACATGCATTGGGAGTTTTACACAGATAACACAAGCTCAACAGAAAAGGGATTTTTAGCCAAAGAAAAGTTTCACTATACAGAGAAAATTCAGAAGTGTACTAAGAGACTGGTGTGCTGGAGTTCTTGATAATAACAGAGAGGTTCAAGTGGGACCTTCTGTCATGGCTTTATTTGCAAAGGAGAAAAAAGCACGTGTAGCTTTTACTTGGAAAAAACCCTAACCTTATGTTATGTTTTGGTTACTGTTTATGTAATTACTGGGTACAAATAAATTAAGGAGATGGCTGGCTTGGATTTAGTAGCACACAATAAATGATCCTTTAAAATCTGATAATGCAGAAGACTGAGGTTCTGTGTGTCCATCATCACTGCCTAGGTTTGCTAGCTGTGCCCAGAACTACTTCCTAAATTGCAGCTGCATCTCCCTCCCAGCTCTACAAACCGTGAGCCAGCAGAGTGATTTAAAAAGAAAAGGGTGCTGGACAATCACTCTCTTGGCCATAAGACATCAAAGAAATCATACGGCTGGACATCTGTGTGCCAGTCTCTTCGGTCCTTTTTTTTCCTCCCCTACCTCTGAACTTCAACAACAACAACAAAAATTCTGAAAGCATAATACAAAACCATCAGAAAGTGTAACACAAGGATTTCTAAGCATCTCCAAAGGAAAAAGCAATATAAAAATGAAGCATGATTTCAAAAAGGCGATGGAATATTTTTGGTTCTTGATAAGAAAACCATCTAATCAGCAGACATTTTTTTGCAACAGAATAAAAGTTACCTTTCCTACACGTGGACTTTAGTCTGCCTGAAAAGTCGCCTGTGCAACCTCAGTACCAACTTACTGTTTATTGTTATGTAGAGAACTGAATTCTCTACATATAAAGATAAAGGGATACATATACAGATAAAGGGACTGGAGGCCCACCACGTGTTTTAGGTTTTGACACTATTTTCAGAGATTAAATACAAGCTGAAATACCTAATTTAAGTACACAGGACATTTAAAAGTCAGAGAGGGTAAGTTCATTATGCACGCTGCTTGCAGATGCAGGTAACAAGCAGGAAAGGCCTCCATTAGACTAAAAGAAATCTTGATTTTTTTTTATTCTTTCCAACATAAAGCAAAACTGATATTGGACAAAGTAATGAAAAGATAGAAATGTGATACCACTGTAGAAGCAGTGGTACTCAAAGCAAAAAGACTCTCAGGGGGATTTATTTCCTACAGGTAGATGACAGTATTATAAAACAAGAGAAAAAAAGAAAAAACTGATCAGAAACCGGGACAAGTATTCCACCCTCCTCTTCCACGATCTTGTGATTATTTTAGACGTAATTTCTAATGTTAAGAAGTGTAGTGATTCCTTGCATCTCTGCTAGGGGTAATTATGTCACAACTCTAAGACTTACACACTTTCCTAAATTAATGCTTACCACATCACATTTCTAAATTTTATCTAATGCAAACAAAATGAAAATAATTTTTACCACTCTGCATCTTGTGCATAGACAATTCCCCCCATTTAATCCTGTCCATTATACTCACAAGACTTGGCTAATTGAGCTACAACAACATAACTTTACACTTCACATCCACAGTCATCCTTTCTCGACAATGAATTACACCACTGGAGACAGAATCACTGCCTTATTCATTGTAAACTGGAAATATTTGAGTTGGATGAAATATTTGGGTCTAATTTTGCCAGCAGTTTGTCCCTACTGTTTTGGACCTCCTGCAGGCCCTTAAGTAAAACCAAGACAGAGATGTTTAGAAATGCGTTGCCATCGAACTGAATTGGTCATAATTCACACCTCGCTTTCAAGAGATAATAGGAAAATAAAGTCACTGGTTGACACAAGCCCACGTGAGAGTGTGTGTTGTATGTCTCTGTGCACAGCTGGGGTTTTTAATAACTCACTGAAATCCCATTAGAGGAACGTGTAAAATATAAAAGTTCTAAGAGTTGGGCTTAATTAAAAAAAAGATTATTAGGAGAACAAAAACCTGTAGTGATTTTTATCTTTTTTTAACAAATGGTCATCTAGCTGCTTATTTTTCTTCTAAGCACTCTCTGCCTTTTATAAGTGCTAGCAAAACCCTCCCATTTCAAAACTTCTCACACACAACTTGTACAGAAATCCCCTTTGGTCATGCAATGAAACCATAAAGAGAGGTATGTGATATCACAATTCTTCACTTGGCAAGCAATTATGTTAGTGAAGGCAGAACTGTACTCTCCCTCCATAAGGCATCAGAAATTGCAAAGAATTAAAATCTTATTCTTGTATAAATCTTTCAGGATTATCTGAGCAAAATGAGAAAATGAGCCATGTTAAGATTTGTTTAAAACATTTCTTCATGTTTGACCTCCTTTCATTTAATGTTCTGTAGAAACATCTGACTCTTCTTAATTTGGAAAACTGAAATTATCAGAAGTATTGATTTTTTATAAATTGCATGTGTGTCATATGAGCTTGGAAATATATTAAGACTTTGGTTAACGAAGGTAAAATGCTACAGTTAGTGCTATTATGAAATGGAAATTAAGAATATATTAAGAACATATTAAGAACAGAAAAATCAATTGGTGATTGGCTAGTGTATTCTGACAAATTTTAAATTGAGGGATTTTTTTCTTCCTCCCAGAACATCTCAAATTTGTAATCAATTAAGATATTCTATGCTATGGGCATCACCCAACTTCATAAAAAACACTGAAAATCCATCCCCCCAAATATTTCCAGCTTTGACAGGAGCAGGCAAAAAAGCATTGAGAAATGTAAATGCACAAGTAAATTGCAAATCCCACCTGGTGATCCAAATATATGGCATTCCTTTGAAGGTGATGTGAAAGAATCTCATTCTAGCAGGCAGCAGTCAGAAGGAAAAAGGAAAGGGACAGAAGGTGCAGAATGCATGAAAAGAGCTTTAAAAGATATAAACTACACAGTGATCTTTCTGTTTTATGGAGAAATATAATGCTGCTTTTAACTAATTTTTTTTTTTTAGTGAACTGTTAACAAGTTTTGATCCCGAAACAGAAGTGATGAAAGTTTGCCACGAATCAGGCTATGAAGTACTGCATTACATTTTTGGTTTTCATATAAAATACAGCAAGCTTATGTAAATGTCTACTACACAGGCAACTATGAACCCTTTGATAAATCAGTGTTTTAAACGTGCCCTGCTTTTTGTAGCCATCACAAGCAAGATGGAATCTGATATGAACAATAAATTAATCTCACGACCCATCACCACTAATTTTGTCTGCAACACCAATAGATTAAAACCACTTAATTTTAAATGTGAACTGCAACTCATTTCAAAATATCCCCATGCAATTTTGACTCGGCTCGTTTGACAAAGTAACACCTCAAAGGGTTAATAGCGGAACATCACACGCGCACAAAGCACCGACGTTACTCTACGGGGAGTCACAATATTTTGCGCTAGCGGCACAAAGCAAACTTTGATTAATGAACGACCAGGGGTTAGTGAGGATGGAACATGACACACATTGCTGGATAGCTGACCTTTGGGCTGCTGGCCTCAAGTTTTAGCTGCATGAGCTGTGCTAGTGTGTGTTCCCGGATACTACTCAGCTCCGCCTGCTGCCGTCTCAGCTTTATGAGCAGCAGCGTCAGCTCCTCCGGCTGAAGGAGTGCAGTGTGAGAAGCCAAAGAGTAGAAAAAAGGTTAATTGGTATCCCTCAAAAAAACCACTGAAGTAAAATAATCTGTCCCAGCAGATAGCACCTTATAAAAGGCTTAATTATGGAGTAAAATAAGGCGCACCTTCTGAGCACCTTACAGAAACTCTGACAGTGACACAACACAAGAGACACCACTTCCCCCCACTGACCACTTCCACATATAAAATGAAGGGTTAACTTTTAACTACTCAAAACAGCAAATGCCATAAAAGTGAAACATTCTGTAAAAAGGACAAAAATAAGTGAAGATTTTGCAGGACAAAGTCTGTCAAACTTTTTTTTCTGACGTGCATATCAAATTGATGGTATTGACTTAAGTGAAGGGGGAAAATAATTCCAGCCCTTAGGATGTCATTACCTGTACATGGGCAGCCATTTGAGCTTGGTGAAAGAATCAAAACATGCCCTCAAGAAAATGCAGTTTTAAAAATAATTCTTCAAATGTACGTGTCAAAATTGAGAGGGAAAAAACGATGACAAACCCATGTTAACCGAACCACCTTGGAAACCATCACCTTTCACAAAACAAATCTGCACAAGCATGACAAAAATAATTTTCCATCCCACCCTTCACAAGTCTGAGGCCACCAGTTATTTTATTGCTTTACTTTTATGACTAAGCTGTACAATTCAGCCTTAGGAAGGGATGAAGAATAACATTTAAGAGTAAAGATTATATGTATTATGGAAATAAAGTCACACTCAAATGGGTGTTTGTCAGGTAATTCCACAGAGATCAGTTTGGGAAACTGTACCTGAACCATTGCTGGGAACCATTTCTATTAGCAGTACTTCAAAGAAAACCACTGAACATCACAAGTATTTTTGTTATGTTCCTGTTTGCTTCTGTTTCTTACACTTCTCCAGAAGTCAGCCTTACAAGAGGTTAGATATTCATCCAGCATTTTGATTTTCTCACAAGTCCCTGTCAGTTAAATAAAGCCCAAACACAAAACCCTCCTAAACCCCCTGCTTGCTCTCTCCCACAGCTACAGAAATTCCCCAAAGCAAAGAAGCAAAGAAAAAGAGAACCACATATTAGAAACACTGAAAAATGAATACTCAATTCTTAGAATAAAGAGGAAAAATCCCTGAGAATAAGCATGGCACTGGCACCTTTGTGAGCTTGGAACAGAGGAGCCCACAAGAGGGAGCAAGGGATTTCCACACAGCTTCAGTTGGCAAAACCATTTGCTTTTAAGGGAAAACCAACATGCTTTTGAGGGAAACACCAAACCCAAATTGTCTAATGACAGTTTTCCTTCTTACAGTACTCTTTCAATACCTGGATTTAAAATACTTAATTTCAGAGAGTAAGTGTAAGAATCTAGACTGCTATACAATGCATTTTCAAGTTCTCTCCAAAAATAGGCGAGAGTGCTTTCAGTCTGAAAATTAACATCAATTCAAAGCACAAGAAGGAAGCACAAGGAAGTCTCCTTATTTTTAGGAATAGGAGAACAAAAAGTAGCATCTTCAAGCAAAAGGAACAGTGATCCACTTTTTCAAGATCAAAACTCCTTTTGGTGCATTCTGCAAAAGCCCAGCTTTAGTGCATTAGGAATGAACTATTTAACGGCACTCCAATCCAAACTTTTTCCCTGCCCCTTGAACAGAATTCCTACTTCTCTCTAGACATCCAAAAAGCTGCAAACATTCTTGATGCTGCTCCAAGTGCTGTGTGTTTGACAGAGCTCTTGGGACTCTTGAAACAACCACAGCACAATTTTTTTCTCAGAGCTACCTACAGGTTTCCTCCCCTGGCCCTTGTGTGCGGGATTTCTGTGCTGTGGGCAGGATTTTGGGTTTCTAGAAGAAGCTTGGACCTCCTTGTCCCTCTGGAGATCAGCCCAGCTCCAGCAGCAGAGCCCAGGAGAGCTGAGGGGGCTGTGAACCCCAAGAAATGTCTGGAAGGCTCCAGCTGCCAAAGGCCAACCCGCAGAAGTCGCTGGAGGTGCCGGAAATCCGTGCTGGGAAGTGCAAGAAACAGGGCTCGAGGCAGTGGGAGGACTGACTGGGAGCTGCTGCCCACAGTATGATTCCAAAAAAACAAATCTGTTTTCTTAATTCTTAACTCTCTCAATCAGTATTTTCAGATGGACAGAGAGATGACAAAAAAGGAGAGAAAAACTGGCAAAGAAATGACACAAATTTGGGGCAATTTTTTGGCTGAGAGTCATGTTTCAATTAGGAAAGTGGACAATATTCACCAATATTACTTTGATGAAATATCTTCAATGAGAATTTCAGCTCTACCACAGTAAAATGGGAGACGTCAGAAAGGACATAATTTTACAAAATGCTGTTTTAGTATCTTTTACGTTTCCAAAAAAAGCCAAACTTTACTTCTAGGATTTTCTAAATAATTAATGGAGAAATAAGTGTTCTGTGACATAGTCTACCCTCTCTCAGGAATTTCAGCAATGTATCAACCATGATTAAAAAATAATAAATCTGTATTTCCCAAAGAAAACCTTGACTCAGCAGCTACATGATCTTCTCAGAGCTCAGTGGAATCACAGAGTACTTCTTTCCCTGATCATTTAAATAAAGGCTACATTTAAAGCAAGCTTTAAGTAGAGTAAAATTTCAGTGTTGCCTCTTCATACTTAAAAGGTATATTCTTAAAAAAAAAAACAAATAAAAATCCAACTCACTGTTTTGCCTTGGAGGCTTTGAGGAGTAACAGGCTGTAAACCCAGACCTGCTGGCATCGACCTTCTGTCAGGCACAAAGACATGCTGCACACAAAAAAA
>VZRJ01002945.1:369102-488667 GCA_013397565.1 Ptilonorhynchus violaceus
AGTGTGATCCAGAGTTATTTCCAAAGACTCAAAAAGTTTTAAATGCCAAAAAAAAAACAAAGGTCAAGCCAACTTCACCCTCATGAAAATTTGCTGATTTGTGCCAGTCACGTTCCCTGCTGATCTACTACCTAGATCAAGCAGTCTATCTCTAAATTTTAGAAATACCCTGCATTTCATAATTCATTTAATTAACAGTTCTCCCTCGTTGTTGTTGCCCTACTGACAGACTGTGTAAGCAACAATTTTAGCTTTTCACTTACATTTCTTGTCCTTTTTTCCCCTCAAGTTTCTTGCCCTTTCTTCTCTTCCTTTTCCCATCCTTTTTCCTCTCACCTTCCCCACCTTTTTCACCTCATATTTCCCACCCTTTTCCCTTCACCTTTCATGCCCTTTTTCACCTCACATTTCCCACCCTTTTTTCTCACTTTTTCCGCCCTTTCCCCCTCTATTTAAATACCTCAAATATTAGAAAAAGGGGGATTTCCCCTCAATTTAAACCCTTAAAACCGAGGAAACACAGGGACTCCCTTACAATTTAAATCTTAAGATGATGAAAATGGGGAGTTCGCCCTCAACTCAAACCCATAAGATGGCATCATAAAGGTTTTCCCCTTCCCTTTAAAACAGAATTCAGTAATGGGGAGCCCTGCTCTTGAAGCAGTCAGTGCACTTTTGGGGGCTATCTGGAGATTAGAAGTGCCGTGGCAATTATCAGGAGCCGGTAGCTTTTGTCAAAGTGACACTACACCGTGACACTCAGTGTATTTGGAGACCCAAACCCTACATCTTTCCGTTTTAGCCATCCCTTCATCCGAGCCCATTTTCTGGGCTCAGACTTCTGCCTGCTCTCTGCTTTGGCAGTGGTGTGTCGTGACTGACTTCCACAGGCAAAGCTTAAAATATTCCTAAGAGGTTGGTCTCAGAACTAACATTGGGGCCTTTCCAAGCACAATTCTATCTCACATTTTCTTCAATTTTGGATCAAATTCGGTTTGCTGGACAGGGCAGTTTCCTGTTCTCATCACATTGGTAGTCCAGGTCTTCAGAGAAAGTATCCTCAGTCTGTTCTTCCATTGGTTTTGCAAGGATACATTTTGCCTATCCCATGGGGTTGCCTGAACCAGAAGTATGAGCAAGCACAGTCTCATATAAATCACCTCCTAGAAGTGAGCAGGAATAAAAGGGAAAGGAGAGGACCATCCCTCCTCTGCCTCCCTATACACACAAAACTATACATTTTCATACTTAAGCCAGTGCCAGGGGTGTGGGAAGCAATTCTTTTTCTGCTAATACAGTTCAGAAGAAACTACTTTCTGCAAGCAAGGAGGAAGCAGGGGAGGATTTGTGACTCAGCACAGGGCCTGAGTCAGATCACTTCTGGGAACCACTCTTGAAGGGTAGAGTTGATGCACCATCCCCAGCCAGGAGTGAAGTTTGTCCACAAATCACAGTTATTTCTGATGAAACACCAAGAGACTGCCACTAAAGCCATCTCTAGTTCCAAAGCACAAGCAATATAACCAGCAATATTCCCCAAAGTGGATGTTTACCATTTAATAAATGTAGACATTGGTTAAGAAAATTTAAAAATATCAAATATTCATAAATATGAAATGTTTCATAGAAATTTTAAAGGAAGCCTGGAAAACAATAGACAGTTTTAGCACAAAAAGGTTCACAGTCATGGCAAGATATCTTAGATAAGTACATCTACAATGATTTGTGGGAAAAATGTTGAGGACTTTCTTCACCAGTGTTGCAAAGGGAACTCATATGACACAGTTCATTTAAGGACAGCTGTACAATAGGAATTT
This sequence comes from Ptilonorhynchus violaceus, assembly GCA_013397565.1. Taxonomy (NCBI): domain Eukaryota; kingdom Metazoa; phylum Chordata; class Aves; order Passeriformes; family Ptilonorhynchidae; genus Ptilonorhynchus; species Ptilonorhynchus violaceus. Next base: position 370,920 of record VZRJ01002945.1, read on the forward strand.
GGGGAGGTAGTCCTTTTCTGTCTTGCTGGAGTCTCAAAATATTAGTGGCAGATTGCTAGATAAAGTAAATTCTGTGGGTGTAGTGCAGCATTCTTGGGGCTGCAGACGTCATGTCTATTTTGAGAATAATAGGGAAGGTCTTGGAATAGTAAGGAAAGACAACACAGGACAGAAAACTAGCTGATGTGAAAAGAAATAGGGAAGAAAATTTTCAAGCTGAAGGGTGACTATTTTGGAATAGGCAATGCCACTTAAACATATCCAAGCACTCAATTCAAAACCATGTGCTGTAAAAAAGAAAGAAGAAAGTTTTGGCATCTGCTCACAATGTTCTCATTCCTGCATTCTCAAACCATGTCTTCACCGACTTCTCAGACTGAAATACACACACACAAGGAGATTCATACAAAGGGGCCTGTGTGTGTTAACACAATTTTTTATGTTTGTCAAGTCTTCCAATGCCACCCTTGCCTCATCCTTTGAGGCGAGAAAGGAACGGCAGAACAAAACCAAAAGCCACGACAAAACCCAGGATCTTTCTGGATACTTTTCTCTTGGGAAGCAATTCAGCTTGAATATCCTCTGCTTGTCAGGGTGACCTAACTCAGACAGTCACACAACACAGCTTGTCCTGAGCATGGTGGCTACACAGCCCCAGCTTTTGGGTGCCTGAGGAGGATGGTTGGATAAATGTACACATGGCTTAGGCTCTGACTGCTGGAAGAGACCTCTACTACCACTCATAGAAACATCCCTCTCTTCCCCCGGGGGGGCTTTAACTATTTTTAGTTGCTTTTTGTTCAAAGTATGGAAGTGTCCACTTTCTCATAAAGTTGCTTGATGACTAAAAGACCTTGTTCATCTTTCCAGTTCCAACACATGAGGTAGGTCCTACAAGTTCAGTTCAGCTGAGGATGAAATCCAGGCAAGATCTTCAGACTTTAAATGTAAAAAAAACCCCCAAAAATGGTGTAGTGTCTCTCCCATGCAGCCACCTGCATATAGAGAAGGAGCATGGAGAGAAAAGCAGCAACTAACTGCCTGCAGAAAATTGCACATTACAGAAAAAAAGGCCATTTTGATCAAAACCACAAATGAAGTTGGGTGAGGTAACTCTGAGGCTGTTTGGAACAAAGACCACAGTGTGCTCCAAAGCAGTCTTACACTGAGAGTGTGGAGGATGAGGTCAAGTCCTCTCTGCCAGACAGGGACTTCTAAAGACAGCTTAAAGGTAAGGCTGGTAAAGGGCATTCAGGAGTACTGGCAGTTCCAAGGCCAGCAAGGATCAGCTGTCACCCTTTCCCAGGAAATAGCTTTGATTTCTGCTGACAGGATGGTCATGGACTGAGAAAACCATTCTTGGGGTCGCTGTAAAGGTTTTATCTATACTTCAACACTGTGAAGGATCACAGATAGGAAGAACTTTTCTTGGCTCCTCTTCCTACAGAGCTATCCAAACCCAAAGACAGTCTGGCTTGAACACTGCCCCAGTTTTCACGGAAATTACTCATCACATTCCTACTTTCTAAATTTCTTCATGTGACAGGGAACAGTCTCTATAGGGGGAAATTTTGGTTTAGTCCTGTGCCACTGGATTTAATCAGAGAACTTGTATAGGAGTATGGGCTCAAAGCACTTGGGTCTCAATTGTTTGAATGAAGGATTAATGACTTTTGGGTTACAAACACCTTTATAAAATTGTCAAAGTTTTTTACAGTTTACTGTCATAATTCCTCAGTGAAGTGAACATCCCTCCTCTTAACTTGGGATAGTGCTTAATGGGCAAAGATGGGACTGAACTCTGGAGAAACACAACGTGACATTTTCAAATCACTGTCATTGAGGGGGTTTCAGGGGGATTTTGAGAACCTAAAAATAGACAGCCTACCATTGAAAGCTATCGAGAAACCAAAGACCTCTATGTAGATGGGGTTTAAATCTTAAATGTACCCTGCTGATTTCAAATAATCAGTCTTCTAATTACCCACCTCTTAAGAACAGGTGTGTTTTTAAGTTAATGGCAAAAGCTGCTTGTGTAACTAATGAAATACAAACCAAATAGCATGAAAAACTCAAGGGAAATAGGAGGCTTGTAGAGAAGATAATAAATACTAAATGAAATACTAGCATAAAGTGTTTAACAAGAAATAAAAACATCTGGAAGCAAAACTTGGCTGAAAGGACAAGAAAGACACGCTCTGCAGCACTGACCCCAGTGATACTTCTCAAATATGTGAGAAGCACTGATTACCAAATTTCCAGAGCAACTGAGACAAAGGGTGTCAAAACAAAATGACTCCTTTGGTGATAGGGATCTAAACACTCTAAAATCCAAGACTTGATAATCAACTCTAAGTTGTTTAAATTGCTTTAAGATGTAGTCATAGATTTTTTTTTTCCCTGCATCAAAAAAAAAAGACAACCAAGGATAAAGTTTTTTGGAAAAATGCTCAGGAGCATTTTACATCCAACTGAAAAAGTATTTTTTACGTAATTATTTCCAATCTATTAAAAACCATGGTAACACAAGCATGATGGATATAGAAGGGTGCCACATGTGGCACCCAAGCTTACAATTCTTTGTGTCTCCCTCTCACAGTGGTGAAGACCAGCAGAGTCAACACGAGACAAGCACTAAGGTTGTGTGCATTTAGACTGATCTTTAGTGATCTCTCCCTAATAACTCAAAGGTATATAAAGAAACAATACACTTGGTTTTCTGCTGGGACCCAAGGCAGCCAAACTTGTGGCTGAAGAATAGAAAGCAGTACGTGGACAGAAACCTGGGATTTTGCATCCTCTTGGGGCTAGAAAGGAAAAGGCTTTCTGTACATACCTAAGCTATTCTGAATAATTTGCCTATTTTTTTTGGAGAAACGTATTACCATGGACAGTAATACCAGGGCATGTTTTCACCTAGCGTTTTAGAAAAATACATTTTTACCGCCTTTAGATTTTTCAGTACTTTTTTAAAATCAAACCTTTCTCCATGAAAACAGTGACGTAACAACGCCCGTTATAATAAAACACACCACGGCACAGCACGGGTTTTGCAGTAATCAAACCCTTCCTACTGAAGACCCTCGTGAGTGAGATTTTTAGCTATTAAATGCAGCATTTTTACCTTAGCGTGATGCGTCCTGTGCCTGCGGTCAATGGTCACATCTCCCCTCTGCACCGGCGAGGACACCTCGGAGCGGTAGGCGCGCTGCGGGGAGTACCCCTGGAAACCGGCGATGGACCCGTGCGAGGGGGACGTGGGTATGGAGTGCATGGTCTGGTCGGAGATATTGATCATGGTCTTGGGGCTGCTCAGGGTGCCGTGCCTGCTCAGGGTGGTCTGCTTGTTGTAGAACTGGCGCTGCTGCCACTCGTAGAGCTGCCACATCGTGTCGTCGCGCATCGAGCGCCGCTTGTCCTCGACGCTCGCGGCTCGCTCGTACGCCGAGGGGGTGACGCCGCACAGGCTCTCTGGGCGGGTCTTGCTGTTCCTTGGCAGTGTCCTGTACCCTTCCGGGTACCTTGGCAGCACCTGAGCTCGGTGGCTCGGCATGTTCCTTGGGAGGGTCTGGTAGGAGATTATGCTGGAACGCAAGTTTCCTTTAATTAGCATTAATATTATGGCAACATAAAGTTTTTTTCGCTATGGGTTAGGTTTATCCAGCTAACTCTTACCTTTTATAATACTTCAAATGCCATTTAAAAAACACACAAGAAAATCAAGACAGCGGTGATACTGACTGAATGCACTGTAGCAGCCAAAAGCTGATCCTTTCTGATTAGCTGTTGCTGGTATAATCCGTATTTCATCTCTTTACCATTCTAGTAGTGTCAAGTTTCTATCAAATCTTGTAACTTGTCTATATGCTGGATGGGTCAAAGTTTTTAAAACTTAAAAGTTCTGCACTGTTTCCACATTTTCCATGTTTCCATTTGAAATGTTCCCTTTTTCAAAAGTGAACAAATATCCTGTTGTTTCCCTAAGAAACTCTTGAGCAATTACTATGGACATAAAAAACCCAAAAGATTGCTTTAACAGCGGAACAAGGGAAAACTGCAGTAATTGTCTAAATAAATTATATTTTGCAATTGTCAAGGATAAGCCATTCCTTATCAGCCATTCAAGTGAAACAAACAGCAGTATATTTCTTTGTTTGATAATAATACTTTATTGCTTTTTAACTTAGATATGAATTCAAAGGCTTATTTCTTTAATTTGTTGCCACATTAAAATTCGGGAGTTCTACAGTCATTTAGCAACTTTCAGCATTAGCTGAAATGCAATATTTTCTAAATTTTCTAAATACCAAGGGCCACTGTCTGCCTAAGTATGACAAAGCACTTCTCGTTAATTTTTTTCAGAGGACAAAAGCTAGGTCATAAACATTGATTCATTCATCCCTTATCTAAAATGCAAACGAGCACCTCTTAAAACCTTTTGCTACTGATCCTGCATATGACTGATGCTTGCTCAGAGACAACAAAACCAGTCTCAAATTGGACCTGCTTTAGCCATCAGAGGGCAGCAGCTTCCAGCTACACCCCACACTAATCCAAACTAAAATCCCTGCACCACTAGGCATCAGAACCTGAAGATGGCTTTTAATTGCTTCAGTGCCACAAAAAAAACCATTAAAGAAATGATGTAGAGCAAATGGCAAGGTAAACCAGCATTATGCATGTGAGATCCTTATGGAACAACTATCAAGGAAATTGATGATGGCAAAACCCACTTTGCACTGAAAATAGTTAAGCTGAGTATTTATGATCACCTGTAACATTTTGAAGACGAAAAGTGCTATAAAGAGCTTTACGTACAAAATCTGCTACAGTTTCTGAAGCTTTTCAAGAATTAATGAAGTATTATCCCCATTTTGTAGATTGGACGGCTTCCCATTCTTGCAAAAAATTATAGAAAGGGAAAAGGGATTCTAAGTCCCAGTCTTTTGCTGCAAAATCTGCTTAAGCACCTCTAAATTTCTTTAGTAACATACCATTAACGATAAGGGTTTTTTGCATCTCCATGTTTAAAAACAAACAAGAAGGTTTTGAGCTCCATTTCTAACTTTCAAAATATAATTGTAGCTACACCCCATAACAGCTACAGTGAAGCCTGACAGTTTCATGAATATATTTAGTAGCTAGACACACCTCACTGCAGCTCCTCACACATTTTATTAATTAAATGGGCATTGTAGTCCTCTTTGCACCTTTAAATATCCCAAACTTGACAAAAAGCTGCCTGAAGTTCTTACTATGTAAGGACATCAATTTAAAATCTGCATGCAATTCCTTATATTCTAGAACATTTAGAAAGATAACATAATCCACCTTCAGCTGGTAAACCATAAAAACGGTAAAAAGCCCAATCACCTCAATATTAAGCCTTGTTTTACATAATTCAATAAAGTCCAAACAGATTCACCCATGGACTGTTGATACTTGCAAAAAGGCCATTCCAGTCAAATCCAAAAACCAACTCCAGACAGAACTGCAGCTTCCAGATGCCTTGCACATAATAACTCTGCAACTGTCATCATAAATAGCTCCTTACAATTGCTCCCACATGGAAAAAAGGCCTCCACATGTGTTTATAGACTCCTGACAGACACCTTTGGAGTTTGTCTCTAGGATTACTGCTGGGTAGCAACAGTGGTTCTGGTGGACTATTTCGGGAAGCAACTTTGCTGCTAAATCTTTAGGGGCTCAGTTTTGCAGTGTTATGAATATCCTCAGATTGAAACCTCAAAGCAGCCCTTCAGCCTAATGGGCACAAATACCAGCTGGCCCAGAATACAGAACTTCCATGTAAGAATCAAGAAAGGGAGGCAGAGTGAAGATGGAAACCTGGTGCTGTCTTTATTCACGTGGCTTTTGCAAAACTGGATGTGTAGGTCCACAGAAACAGCCCATAACACCTTCAAGAATTAAAACTCACATTGCTGTCATTCTCATTACTTTCTCTGGCAATCAAATTACTGAGGGGTCGGCCTCTTCCTCTAAAAATTAGTAGTTGTATAGAGAACCTTTGTCATTCTACATTGAGGACAACTGAGAGCTCCTCTTTTATATATAATTATTTAATTGAACCTCTTTGTTAACATTTTAGCATTAGTACTTTTTTTTTCAGTCTGACACACCCGAGAGATACTAAGTTGGGTTGTCCATGATTTCTCTAAAGCAGATACACTAATACAGATACAGTGGAAAGCATGTTGTATCAAAAGTCAGCAGCTCTTCCCCATTAAGTAAAGACTACTTTTTTTTCAAAAATTCAAGTTATGAGTTTCATAGGTCTTACTACAAACAGCCTTAGGAACCTCTCACCCCAACCCTAAGCTTTAACATAAATCAGAGCTTCTTTCTACTCTCATTCACCAACTTTGATTCTACTTAAATTTCTGTCACCAGCCAGAAACTGGCAATCTGAACAAAAGAAAAAAATTTAAATTTAAATGAAGCCACATTTAAAAGACATCACTATATACATTAGAAATTTAGATCACTATTGAAGGCCATTTCCAGGCAAAGCAAAAAAGATAGCTGAAGGCCAATTCTTCTTCAGTTTGCTACATTTTTGTAGAACTGCATTTGAAAGAACACCCTTTACGTTATCAGTGCCACCCCCCAGTGTTCCCTATACTCAGGAATAAAATATTGTTAATTAGTAACATATTGTTAATAGCACTTCCCTCTATTTGATTCCCACAATGAAATCAGTTTTAGGGTTTTTATACTTGTTCACAATTGAAAAATGGCACAGCTCTTCTAATTTCTCCTGTTTGCTTGCAAGTTTTAAAGTCCAATTAAAAAAATTAACTGCATGAAAGAGTCTTCTCAGTTCTCATTACATAAGCAAGCATAATAAAATAAATGTCAGGGTGTGCAAGTCCCTGTCTGCACAGCAAGTTCAAACTTGATCAAACTACTTGTGATGAGTATTTCATGAAACAACACATTAACAATTCCCAATTATATTTAATGAAGCACTAAAGGCAATGAAGAAACGTGCAATCAACTTTGGCAAGTGGAAGCCAAGCTCACGGAAATTTTTCAAGATTTTGCAAAACATGAGAAGCCCCCAACCCCGTATTTTGAAATTTGTAAGAAATGCATTTTCCGAACTTGGTTTATCTTAAGCTCTGCTCTGCCATCCATCCATCCATCCACAAACTCCCTAATTTCCAGCTCTTCAAAATATCTCCTGTGATAGCATCTCCATACTTCCTATCAAACATAGTATTAAAACCTTTTACATTTTCCTGCTAGAGCTGCTTGTCTGCAAGCCAGCCTGGAAGCAATGTCCCTACGCTTCTGTCAGACAGAGAAATTGCTATTGGCATGACATTCACTATTGTCAATCATTCACACATGATTTTAAAGCTTCATGAATAAGCACTAGAGCTCAATATTATTACTGGGAGATACCTAATTTCATGAGAGCAGAAGCTTTAAGCATCAAGTTGGTTAGATTTCTGTGTCTCAGGTAAAGCTTCTCTCTCTCCATTTAAAGTTTAAAAGCTCCCTGGAATATTTTTTAAGAATTTCAAATAAAGAATTATTAAAAGAATTTGTGAACAAAAAAATGCATAAGACAGAGCACTTTCAGGAACAGATTTGAAGAGGAAAAAGAATTGTTATGATTGATAACGCCTTCTCCATGCTAGGACAGGGAAATTTCTAACACACAAAAAGGGTTTCTGGCCATATTTATTTATTAATAGAGTTTAATTTATTAATAATAATTCAAATGCTAATAAAAGAAACTTTCATAAATCTGTTCTGAGAAGCCATCCAGGCACTTCTTACAGACAACAATGAATAATGTATTTATGTCATATGGACCAAAACCTAAAGAAACAAATCAGGATGCAAGTATTATTTACTAGAAAGCCTAATAGAAAAAAAAAAATTTATGACACAGTACTTACCCTCTTGTTTCCTCTTCTTGTCCCTTTCCCCTCTGTATTTTAATCCACTGCTCCAGCTGCAGCATGGAATTAGTTCTCTGCATAACCCGCTCGGACTCCATGTGCGCCTGCACCGCGTTGTGATGAGCCCCATCCCCAGCATCCGCCAGGACAACCCCAAAGGATTTACTCTCAGATCCATTCAAATGGACCGGCCTGAAGTGTCCAGCCGGAATCGTGCTGATGGGCAAAGTCCTGTACTCGGATCCCAAAGGGTTTAGCTTTACACTGTTAATTTTTGTTAAGGGTTTATCTTGCCCAACTTTCTGGAATCCGTATTTTTCGGCTTCCAAAGCTTTCTTGTCCTCGTTTTTGCTCACGTCTTTGTTTTTCTGGTTATTTTGTGCCTCTGGCTTAATTAGCACCCGGTGGTTTGAAATATTATTTGCCTCTCGAGGTGATGTGTTTTCAACAGTTAGCTTCTCTATTCTGGAAGGGAATATATGACAAGCTATAATACCAAAAACCCATTCATTACAAATAGTAATAAAAAGCTGAAAGTTATTTCAGTGACCCCCTGTCTAGATATTTTATAACAGTATCTCGACTTTGAGAAAAAAAAAATCAAGACTAATTTTCACAATAATTGAGGACAGGTTGCGTTGTTTTGTTGCTGTTGCTTTTGTTTTTAATTTTGTTTGGGGGTTGGTGGTAGCATTTGGTTGGTTTGTTCTTTGGTTGGTTGATTTGGGGTTTTTCTGGTTGGAGAGTCTGAGTATTTTTTCTTCTAGACTTCTCTTTCTTTGCTGTTTTAAAAACAATTATAACATGAGGTCGTTTTTTTAAAGTCAACTTTCAATTAAGCCCCTAGAAAAAAATGTGCACAACAGGAAATAAAGCCAGAGTCTGAAAAAGTGGATGTTCAGTTCCTGAAGGGCTGAACATTCAGAGGGTAAAAATATTCAGTGGCTCTCCAAGAGCTACAGCTTCCAAATGTCAACAGCCTGAAATTCAGATGATTTTCAAAGTCAGCTTGTGATTCACAATACTGCTGAATTTAGCATATAATGAGCTCCTTTAAAGAAAGCAAATGACTTTTCATGGTCATTGGTATCAATTAGGTTTCTCTGGTATGTTATCACTTTGGCTGGCACACATTTTGTGGAAAATGACTGTGGCTTTTGTGATTTTAAGGGGGAAAATAGCTGCTGACTTAGGGAACTGCACCACAAAAATAATGATATTTTTAGAGCCGCTACTGCTTTACAGTATTTACACAAGTACTCCATGTCTGCAGTTCTATTAGTGATCTTCTTTTTAAAATTTCAAAATGTCAAGAAGCCGTATCTTTTGCCATACTGGGAGGACCTGAACTTCAATTCCAGCTCAAGTAGTGACCTTTGGTTTTAGTTCACTAGAAAAAAACCCCACCACCTTAAAATGTTTAGATCAACATTTTTGGGTATGGAAGGAAAGAAGAGGAAGAGATGTAATTCCTTAAGATTATATCTCTGTATAAAACCAAACTAAGAACAACACTTTATTTTAAGATGATGTCAAATCAACCTTTCATACTGTTTTGCATCTTTTTTTTGGCAAATGAATTATTCATCTTTGTAACTGTGTCCAGTTCAAGTGTCAGTAAAAAGGCCATCACATACATAAGTGACCAGGAGCACAAGAAGGCTGCCTACATACACAGCTGTCAGCTTTATTGCTTACCCCATCTGGAACAAAAGGCATTTATTTTTCTCCCCAAGATTTTAAATTGTTCTCCAAACCAAACATTTCTGCCTAGGTTCCTTCTCAAAGTTATGGGAAAAAAAAATAAATGGACCATCTCCTCACTCCCACCTCAAAACTGTACTACCCAGTCTTTTATCAGAAACTAGAGGAATTTCCCAAACAAGAATGTGAATGAAAAACTCAAGTTTCCCACAATTATCAAGTCAAAAAAGGGTGTTAAGATTTCAGCTTTCAGCCAGCACTCTGGAGTTTACAAATGAATTTAAGGGCCACCTAGCAAATAATCCTGAACAGGGGCATTAATATATGGAGCATGTCTTAATAGCACCACCCACCCCCTTATGTAATATAACACTTTTTGTAAATCTTTCTCAAGGAGCTTTGGAGCAGAGAAACAGCTGCCATTTTACAGGTGGAAAATTCATGGTGGTGGAGAGGGAGAGTGGCATCTCTAGGACATTTTTCATATGTGTGGCACAGTCAAGGCTTGGCACAGTGCTTGATTCACACTCTCATACTTTCCACTGTGTTTTAATTCAAAACCAACAATCCCCCAAAAACCACAGAATTGTTTCTCCACGCAATCTCACGCTGTATCACTGGTTACTATGGTTATACACAGCAGAGACAAACATTTCTATTTGACATTCTTTGTGATGGTGTAGAAGCTGAAGGACTGATATTCAAACAGAATTCTGGGCTCTCTCAACTTAGTGAACCAAATCAGCCAGCTCTGTGTGAGCAAGGGTTCTCTTTCCACAGTGAAGGATCCAAACGGGAAAAAATTATCAGAAACTAACAGGCAAATGTAAGAAATATAAATCTATATGTGTATTTGGCTCCATATTTATAGCTGGCTCTCAAAGACATATTCAACAAGGCTTGCAGGCTATTTGAGGATGGGATAGGGAGAAGAGGAAGAGAACAAGCATTGAACATGGGTCTTTCAGCATATGCTGAATGCAACTGATAGATTTCTACAACCAAACAGGAATCATATTTATGTATAATATGCAATATGCAGTACAGGGAAAGTACTATTTTATGCTGGTTTATATAAAGAAATAATTCTGAAAGAGCTGGAGGGCGGGGAGCATGTGATTAATTATCAGATGGACGTGAGGACTGTGATTTAACAAAGCAAGGCAGAGGCATTTGGAGAGGAAAAGCCATCTTTTCCAAGCTCAGTGACGTCAGCAAGCCCCCAGTGTGGATGTCTCTATGCTAACAAGTGCTTTTTTGGCAGCCTGGCTTATGCTGTTCAGGGAAAGTAACTACACCAGGAGCAAAAAAAGCAATCTGAGTACATGCTGCATCACTGAGAAGAAACAAAGGCTGTAGCACACAAGCTGACAGTGAAAGGGTAGGAAAATGACACTTGAACATGGGAGAGTAGAAAATCAGCATTTAGGGTAAAAATGATAAATCAGTATGGTGGACATGACCATCTACAAACACAAGCAAGAATTCACTTCTCAGGTACAACCCAAGTGTGGCCTGCAGGGATACAACATGGAATAAGCAAGATGCTTTGCTGACCCAGAGAGGTTGTTTGAGATCATATTTTGAGTCATAAGCTTCAATAGCTCCTCATTGACTGAAGTATTTGGTTTAATTATTTTAATAGGTCTCTCAGTACATTAATAAACTTGAATTTACTATCTAGGTAAAATTAAAAAACGTTGAGAAAGAAGTAATTACAATTAAGTCAACAGGACCAAATACTATTTGTCCTTCCCTGCAGCTAAACATCAGAAGGAAATTTTTCTGCTGTTAATACAGACCAGTTCTAAGAGAAATGGTTACATTTTTATTTTCTCACCTCAGTATCTCATTTGTGGTTTATGTGGCTCACTACATGTTGAAAGTGAGTGTAGTTTATGAAAAACTTGGCAACACCCCCCATCAACTTAATGTTTTAAATATTCCTCTTCTCTTTATCCTCTCCAAGGAACTCACATCCCCAGAAAAATAAGGACACAGATTAAAGTGCTAAAATTATTTAAATCTAAAACATTCAGTTTAACAGAATGTTTGGTTTGATTTCCAGAGTACCATAAGCAGTGAAGTACCTTAATTTTTAGACTTAAAGAATTATACTGGAAAAAAATCTTGATTTATCATCGGGCATTTTATACTAACAAGCACTTAAGAGTGGCTCCACTCAGCTTACATGAATATTTAAGGATGCAAGTTCTTAATAACTCATTTTTTGTATTGCAAGTATCCAGGCCGTTAGAAAACTGTATCCAGTACAATGTCAGAACTTCTAGAAAGAGCAGAACTGAGAAAAAAAAGCAGTGCTGAACTTGGCTGAACCAAACCCATTAATGCTCAGAGCTACATGCATGCCAGTCTCTAGGTTACTTAGAGATGAGGTAATAAAACACTTAATAGTTTAGAGATTTTTACAGGGAAGGAACAGTATTTCTTCTGCATAAGATCATATCCTGCTACGTTTCATTTTAAGAACTGGTTTGATAGCCAAAAGATGGATTCTTTAGAAAACAGATGTCTGAAGGATTTTCTTCCTTATTATAGCTAACAGATATGAAAGTCTTAGAGACTTGGTCTTGAAACGCATTTTCTCTGAAGTAATCATTTCAAGGCTACCAACAAAGTTTTCAAAGAGGTCACAGCTACTTCTGCTTCGTTCTAGGGTTTCTTGCCTGAATTAAAACAACAAGATGGTGTTACATAAGTTGCTTTTCTGACAGTTGTTTGGATGTTGGCAAGCCTGTTCTGCTTGTGATACCCATGCAGATATTTACAGTATGGCAAATATGGAATGAAGCTCATTTCACTGGTTTAAAAAAAGATTCAGACTGACCCCTTTCAGTATTATTCCCCTACAAAGTGCTTGTACAATTGATACCTGATTTCTGTTTGAAGTTAAGAGGGTTTGATTTGCTTTAATCATTTCTCCATATGTAAGTTACCATTGTATCTGTAATACAAACCCTGAGAAATACAAATATTTCTCAGATAAATTTTATTACTCCTAAGCTTCTCTGGTTCCTGGGCGTAAGAGATTGTTTTACTACTTTTTTAAACTCAGAGTTTCTCAGCACTGCTGACATTCATTTAGCTCCAGGGTAGCAGGAACTAACAGAGTGGAGAACAGATCAAGTGACAGCAGCCATCAGCAATAAGTCCTGTGCTGTCAATAACGAGGAGCTTTTAAACTTTCAATTGATGAGGTTTTCCATTATAGATGCCATGGAGCTGACCCAAGGGACCACATTCCAAGAGAAAATGACTCTCACTGCAGAGACAGCGGCAGACACTGCTCACTTTCTGAGAACACAAAGCTTCCGGTGATAATTTGCTTTTCATTGTCAACACATGGACACAGAAAGATAAGGCTCCAGATCAGGTAAGTATCAATTTGATGACAGCTTAATGATGAACAGGAATGGCTCTCCACAGGTTGCCCACAGGTACAACTCTTTAATTTAGCCAGAATCTCCAGCTGTGAATTTGAGAGTTATGACAGGTTTACGCCAAAGGCTACCACCAGTTGAGCTGCTGTTGCTATTCAGTCAGAAGGGCAGGAGAAGTCAAACATGCCTGCACATAGTATTTGTCATTACACTTCTGCTGATGCCACTGGCTAAAGGAATAATTCAGTTTTTTTTTTCTTCTAGCTCCTTAAAATCAACATTCAGAACAGAACTTTGATTATTTTTACTACTTCAAAATTTTATCCAACATAGTTAAGTCAGTGAGAGGTCTTCAATATAAGGAGAAATCACTTCAGCCAATGTACATTCTATTTTAATGAACACCCTCTCATTAAATAAAGCAAACCAAACAAGAGAAAGCAATACACTGTCCCCCTGTTTTGTCAATCCACACTACCTTTTCACAGGCTCTGTTTGTACAAGTGCTGCATCTATCATGGCTTTCATCCACAACTCCATTTCCTTCCCTGTATCTGTGCAGAAATAATAGGTCCTCATGTTTGGATGAGCTGCCTGATTGGAAATGACATGGTCATTGCAATAAAAATGTAAGATTCTGTAAAAGAAAAGAGGCAAATAATGTTACTGCATGCTCACTCTAATGCTTTATCTAAAAAGGATTTCTGCAAATAATATTATCAGAAAAAATAATCAAAAGGAACACTACAATGTTTCTCAGTCACTGAATTCATATTTTTAAAATAACTGCCTGGAATTTTCAACCATAGCTATTTCTTCATTAATACACTAAATAAAAAGTCCTTTAATTTCTTCAATCTATTAAAAACTGTATTGACCATTCATTAATGTAAATTGATAAAGTTATTATAAATAAGATTTTGGCAGTCTGAATGATTCAGTAAGTCTTAATTTGTACTTACCATAGCAAATAAATGATGTCTTGGTTAGGAGACCAAACGAAGTGCCAAAAGGAGCTCATAAAACAACAATAAAAAAAGCCAGGACAAAATATTTAGTAAAGTAATTTACATCATGATTTAAAAGATTGTCATGAAACGCTCCTGAGTGTGATTCATGTAATATTGTGATTTAAGTGATAATAAATCCTTATTTTTATTTATGTGTAAAGATACTTTGTATCTAAATAACTAAAGAACTTTCATTAGTGGGATGAGTCCAGCTGCAGATGCTGGTCTATAATTCTAAAGCACTACACAGTATTTAAGATGCATGAACTAAAAATAAAATACTACTAATAAGTGATATCCATCCATTTTCCCATTCTAGTAATTATGTCTACATTTACATCAGGCTAAATTCTGGAAACTGTATCATGCAAAAATCAGTCTGAGAAGAATTTTGTCAATTCTGTTTAAGACAATAACTCTGTAAAATGAGTTATTATCAGCAGGTTATTGTGTTTTCAGACATAAAATCAAATGGAAAAGCTGATTCCCTTACCTTAAAGGCATATTTGCGGTTAATATGGTCCTCAGCAGTCAGCACAGATATCTGAAAACTCGGGAGAAGTATGCTACCCAGGATTCCTTCTTCTTTCTCATCTGTGAATGCACACTTGGATCAGAGACACAGAGTCGTGACACACAATACTTGCATTCAGACACTTCAGTGAAACTCTTTCAACCACACATGAGCACTAACAAGAAGTTTACCTCAGAAGAAAACGTATAAGAGAACCAGAAAACCAAATTAATATTGAAGAGCAGGTGGAAGTCAAGCCTCTAATTCAGTGACAAGAACAATCACATTCTTCTGATCTCAGGCATATTATGCTACATAATTCCCATTATAATATTTAATTATTAATTCCAATTATAATTCCCACAAAGAGTTTACACTCAATTACATTCCATTTGTACGAATGCATGTTTCAGATAATTTGTAAAAAAAAAAAAACTCTCTCCCCAAAACAAACACCCTTTTCCCAGAACCTTGTTTTACATACAATTTTAGAACAATACATTACAATAATAAATTGACATTTTAATTGGAAGCCACAACCAGCTTTTAAATCCAATTATATTTTAATAAAGGAATAATTGGATGCAATTCACAAAGTCAGTCTTAATTGTATTTCACGTACAGAACTTCTATTCACAACCAGTATCTTAGAGACTGTCCCCCATAACACAGTTGAAGATAGTGCCTACAATAAATGACTGTATCTATGAAATTAAGATGAAAATACAGGTATCCCAAAACTTCAGCTATGAAAAATGAACACTGTTACAATTAGAGTGCATTTCAACAGCACAAAAGGACTATTACTTATGCGTGGATTTAAAAATCTTTTCCAGGTTCTCATTTACTCACTAAACTTTGAAAAGCCACAACCTTCATTTAAGTTATTGACATGGGGAAAGTTCTGCCCAGCCATTTTAGTATTACATGACAGGTTAGATGTAAAAATTATGCTTTCTGGGATAGTTGTTTAATTGCAGAGCTGAGTATAAAATTATTCCAATTAAAAGGCAGAAAAGAAATGGAGCGGATTTACTTTCAGGTACTCAACAGTACTCCCATGTATGACTGAAACCACCAAATATTAAGTCCTTGCCAGCCACACACACACAAAAATCTGCCTTTTTCCCCCCTGTCCCACAACACATGGCAAATGTTGGGGTTTACTTTATTTGGATTTATGTTTGGGGGAAAAATTCTCTTCTGCTAGATTATATTTTGAGTTAATCCTGAGTAAATCCCAACCACTAGCACCATATAAAAACACAAAGCATTTTTCATTCCACTGAACAGCTGCATGTCTGCAGGACTTTGGTTTTTGCTAAAGACATACTGCTACATTCCATTTCCAGATTTTACAAATCTGTTTCCAATTCAGACTTGCTTTTATCTACATATTCCACTGCCCCATACCCATCTTTACTTGTGTGCTGTGTATGAATAGCACAACACAAAAAAAGCAGATCTCCTGTCCAGCTCTAAGAACTTTTATTTGTGGCAACAACAACCTTGCAATATGAGAGTGAGTGGACAGGCTTTCACCCCTCTAGGAAACAGAAAAAGAGCATTCTCTAAGATTTGAAAAAATACGGTGATGCGATTTTTCTTTTCATCTATAAACTATCTTTTATCTGCTAACATTGTAACACAATTGTACAAGTTTAGTAAGACTTACTAACAAACCCAAAAAAATCCCCCCAACAACCACAATTGCACAAGCACAAACACCGTTTGTGATCTGGGAGCCAGTACATGGCTCCCTCCTTTCTATTTATTCAATATTTGAATTAACACAGAATTAACAGCAACAAAAAAGCACAGGACTTAGAGTATAAGTTTTTTTATATTTTATATTTATATTTTAGCCATTTCTAATACCTTTTGGATTACCACTGCCCCCGTTTCATTACAGTTTAACAGCTTTAACTACTGTCCAATGAGTGATAGCTAAAAGCTACATTTATCACGTAAACAATTTAGACTGTTCTGCTTGTATTTCACTTGTTGGGCAGATCAACATGTAGAAATTTAAAAGTAACGGTATAGAGATATAAAATAAACATATTTTACTTGTTGTTTTGACATACTTCCCTTGCAGTGATTAAAGTCAATTTAATCTGTTTTTAAGGCAGCTATAATGTAATGCTTTCTTTACAACTTTTTGAAGAAAGAGCCTGAGGACTTATTTAAAATAAGAAAACCTGTAAGAAAGCACAGAGTATATAATGACCACTTAGGGAACCCCAGTGTAGTTTTATCAGTTGATGCCTTCATGACTGAAATTTTAGCCTGATTTTGACTCCACAGAGGTTTACCCAACTACATATACTGCTTGGGGCAGAGAAACAAAGCCTAATGATCATATCTGAATAATTCAGAATTTGTTAACTAAGCCAGTTGCAATCAGTCACAGAGCCTTTATGCCTCATGCCCTGATTTGTCTTTGATTGGGTCTACGCTGCACTTTAAGAGAACATTTAAAATTCATGGGTCTCTGCTTTCAGCATCACCAGCATCAGCACCACTTTACCAATTCTGAAGTTTCATCCCAAACTGAAACCTTTGGTACCCTTCACCCACAGACAAGGCTGCAGATGGCTTCACTTGTTTACATTCCTCTATTTTGCCATGCTTTACCATCTTCTTCACTCTTAGCTCCTTTAAATTAATATGGTTGTACACTTTATTTCAGGATTATATGTTTCCCTGTGCACAAGTCCCATTGGTTTATCCCCTCAGGAGCATTACAGTTCATAATCTGCAGTGGTGAAGGAATCACTAACACACATAACTCCAGACTAGAATGACAAGCAGCTAATTTTTTCCATGTAAAATAAGTCTGATCTAGTTACATGAGGTTACTAACAGATTCTTTTGTTATAAATACAGCAGAGACTTCTACTCACATGGAATTGGACAACATTTCATTTTATAAGTATTCATGAACACTGATTAGAGCTCCCAAAGGCATATATATCCTCCTTATCATTCTAAAGGCAGAGTTTCAGCTTGCTTGCACTATCCCTTCCCATCCCCATTTCAGCTACTTAATTTGCATGAAAAATCAGATTTAATCTGACATACTTTCTAGCAACAGAAGCTGTGAGAAAACTACAATCCAGAATTTAGTAACAGAGGTGGCTATGAATGGGTTTGCCCTTTGAGCATACCCTGCCAGGCAGGAAGCAATTATGTGAAACTAGTAATTAAGAAAGAAAGAAAGGAAAAGGTAGAAGGCCTGGATATTGACAGCTATACAACTATTTTAATCCAGTAAATTAAGTAGCAGCTTATTTCTTACAGTTGAGTGGCGTGTCAAAATTTATCTGCTTGCAGTAAAATTAGCAAAGGGAGCTCTGAGGAGTGGCACTTACCTCTGTAATAGAAGAGACACAGGTCTGAGAGCACAAACCACCGCTTCTTCCACAGCTTCATTCCAGTGCTGTCCTGCATTAAGCACAGGGATCAAGTGAGAACTGTCAGGCTGGTGATAGCAGTGCTTCATACGGCAAACCAGGTACTACACAACTCTGGTGTGTGCTGGCAGCTCATTTTCTTGGCTACTTTAAGTATCTGGCTTCTCATCATGATTTGCCACTGCAAACAAAGATCCTAACCCAGGCAGCTTGAAGTCAACAGAGAATCAGAATTGTTTAGGTTGGAAAGGACCATTTGGATCATTGAGTCCAACTGTTTTCCAGCACTGCCAAGTCCACCACTAAACCATGTCCCCAAGTGCCACATCTGCACATCTAATTACATCTTCAGGGTTGGTGACACAACCACTTCCCTGGGCAGCCTGTTCCATGCTTGACAACCCTTTTGGTGAAGAATTTTTCCTAATATCCACCCTAAACCTCCCCTGCCACAACTTGAGGCTATTTCCTTTTGTCCTGTCGCTTGTTACCTGGGAGAAGAGACCAGACCTCACCTCACTACAATCTCCTCTCAGGTAGCTGTAGAGAGTAAGAAGGCCCTCCCTGAGCTTCCTTTTCTCCAGGCATGGTAGACATTACAATCTAAAAGTAAGTAAGTA
The DNA here is from genome assembly GCA_013397565.1 of Ptilonorhynchus violaceus. Classification (NCBI taxonomy): domain Eukaryota; kingdom Metazoa; phylum Chordata; class Aves; order Passeriformes; family Ptilonorhynchidae; genus Ptilonorhynchus; species Ptilonorhynchus violaceus. Next base: position 389,519 of record VZRJ01002945.1, read on the forward strand.
AAAAAAACCAAACCAAATGTGATTTTTTTTTTTTTTTAAGTAAAAGAGCAAGGTAATACTTTGGGTACATCCTCCTTTGTTTTCTGAAGAAACTCTCTGCTGAACTCTATCTTCTACCACCACTCATATAGCCAGAGCAGATTTCTTTCCCAAAAAAAGTTTATTCCCACAGCAATTTAATTTTCTTTTATGCTTATAACCAATTTACACCACACAACTCAGAATGAAAGACTGCCACCACTACTGCAGTGTAAATAAGCCAGAGCATTACAGCACACACATCCTAGCAGAATCAGATTTAATAAACATGTTAATCTGTTCCAAGAAGAAAAGTATGTGTGAATTACCAATATTCTTGTAGTAAATAGGTTTTGTGACAACCAAGAAGAGGGATTCTATAATGAAATAGATAGGGGTGGGATTGGTTTTGGGGTCATTCCCCCACCCAAGAAAAGTCAGCACGATTTTTAGCCTCATATTTCAAGCTCTGCTCTTTTTGGGGTGGGGGAAATGAGCTTAAAGAAGAAGAAAGGAGAAACCAAGCATTAGCTAGGAAACATTATTCAGAAAAAGTATGTTCACTATAAACATCTAAAAAAAAAGGAGTTGACTTGGGACTTAAAAATTAGTAGAAAAATGACTGAAGAATGCATTACATGCATTGAGACAGTACACCCTGAATTAAACAAAAATTGCCATTCTCTGTGATTACATAAACATGGTATCTTACTACCAAAAAGAAACCTGCACAAGCTTTCACTGTAAATTTCTGAAGATCGCATCTGCTGATAAAACTCTTGACTAAATTGGCTTTCAATTACTGCTACCCCATGGAAATACACAGCAGCTCCTTTCCTTACAAACACCAATCAAACATCACAGCATTTAAATTGTTTTCCACATAAGCCCTGTCCAGCAGCGAGGAGGATTAGACACTGGCTGAAGTGCCAGGCCCAGGCTCTGCCCCAGGGGTCGAGGCTGTGGCTGAGGCAATTGAACAACTTCATTAATGAGCTGCACACAGGGACAGGGCTCACCCTCAGCAGGTCTGCAGATAACACGAGCCATTAGGAGTGGCTCAAGCACCACGTGCTGTCATGCAGAGAGATCTCGACAGGATGGGAAAATGAGCAAAGAAGAATCTCTTGAAGTTCTACAAAGGGAAATGCTCAGTCCTCCATCTGGAGAGGAATGACCCCGTGCATCACCCTGAGCCAGCAGTGCACCTTCATGGCAAAGCAGCATCCCAGACTGCATCAGCAGTGCTGCCAAGAGCTGGGGGGAGGACATCCTTCCCCTCTACTCAGCACTACAGAGCTCTAACTGGAGTGCTGGGTCCGGCACTGGGCTCACTGGCACAAGAGAAACGTGAACATACTGGAGTGAACCCAGCAAAGGGCCACAGAGATGATTAAGGGATTGGAGCATCTTTCACATGCAAAAAAGGGTGGAGAGTTGGGATTGTTCAGTCTGGAGAGAGGAAAGCTCAGGAGGCATCAGTGTGTGCAAATATCTGATGAAAGACTGTAAAGAAGGTGGAGCCAAACTCTTGTCAAGGACAAGAAAAGAAACAACAGGCAAAAAATTAAGAAACATGAAATTCCACCTGAGCAGGGGTAAACCTTTTTGCTGTGACAATGGTCAAACACTGTCACAAGCTGCCACAGAGGTTGTGGTGGAGTCTTCATTTGTGAGGATTTTCAAAGCCCAGCTGGACAAAATCCTGTACAATGCTCTCAGGGACATGGTGTGATTCTTGGGGTGTCCTGTGTAGGGCCAGGAGTTGGGCTTGATGATCCTAACGGGTCTCTTCCAACTCAGCATATTCCATGACTCTGTGAACCTGCTCTAGCTGAGCCTGCTTGAGCAGGGGAGGCTGTGTTGGATTATCTCGAGGTCCCTTCCAACCGAGACAACTGTGTGATTCTGGTCCCCAAACAAAGGCCACAGGATTATCTAAATTTGGAAGAATCTTCCACTAGACAGATCCTTCTAGATCTTATTATCTGAGAGTAATTTTTAAAAACTGACTCATCACCAGTATGCAGAAAGCTGTGAGGGTCATTCCAGTCTATCTGAGTAGGCACAGTAAATGACAATGTAGATCAAAATTACACACACACATTTGTCTGAGCTGAGTCTAAATTACAAGTTCTTACAGGGTTCTTGGCAGGCTTTAAAAATAAGATTCCTAATATGGCCTAATCAGTTTCGTTGTTCATTTTTTTGATCAAGCTACTGTACCCTTAATTCCTGCAAACCAATAAAGTGCAAGTGTAGTCTGGCATTGCAGAATAGCAAATCTACAGCAAGCTAGGAACACTGACACTTAATACTGAAGAGCACACACTTCACATTAGTTTACATTCAATGGGAAAACCTAAAAGTATCTATGGCTTTAAGAAGATTTTCTTCGAGTTAAGAAAATAGGCATAGCTATGTGAAAAAATGGCTTAATTTCCATTCTTTTTATTGAAAATACTACTTACTTATAGAAAGAAAAAAAAAAATGTAGTCTAGTAAAAGAGACTTTAAAAAAACCCAATATTCTGGGTCATACATCTTTGTCCCATTATCTCAATACGCCTGAAATTAAATCAGCTATTTACTACCAACATCCGCTTAGATTTTTTTAAAGTCTCTGTGTATTTTAGAGAGAACCATGTATATATAACCTATCAATGTTCTTTACTTGTCTGATGTCCTTATTTGTATCAGACCGATATCCAGCGAGTAGTTAATGAATTGAAAACCACAGTTCACAGCTTCACTCTGGTATTGCTATCATCGTATTTTACACAAGTGATTGTCTTTTGTACATTACAGATCCCACAGAAGAGAAAGAAGGGGGTGGAGAGGGGCAGAGTACCTGCTTGTAGAGCCAGCCTCGTCTGACAACAGGTGCATTAGGATTCCTCTTGATGGAGTTTGATCTCTTCCCAAAATTATGAACCTTCTTTGAAGACCGCGATGTCTAAATCGAATGGAACAGGTTAAAGAAACCATGGCATCGGTAACTGTTGAAAAACCACAAGGCATTTTCTTTTCTTTAAGAGTTTTTTTTCTTATGTGTATTCCTCTGGGGGACCGCAGAACACAAACTGTATTCTTTTTTTAGATAAATAATTATTCTGATGGTTCTGCTGCTTTCAGCATTTCTTTCTTTTCTTCTGCAGAGAATATAAAGACAAATCCCAAGACAAGTACTTAAAAGATTTATTTTTTTTTTTTAACAAGAAAAAAACCCAACCAAATACATATCTGACCTTGTTCTAAGGTAGGTAGAATGTGAGTAAACTCACTTAACTATTAGTAATTATGAAAAATCACATCACCCGGGCAAGAAAATTCTACTCTTTCCTGCTTCCATCACTGACCTAACACATCTTGTTGAAATCTGAACAAGTTTTCACAACTCACTCTTTCCTAAAATTTACTCATTTTTTTGTACTCATTCTTTCCTCTCAAGAAGCCTTTGATCTGCAATCTTTTGATTGGTTTGAATATTCATTATTTTATCTGTTTGCACTAAGGTCTACTTTTTCCCCTGAAACTCCAGTGCTCGTATCAGCTGTTGCTTATACTTTTTACAACCTTGCAATGATCACATATGATTAAGAGAAGTAGGGAAAAATAAACCATTTTAGATTTCATCCTTCTACTTGAATAACCAAAAGAAATTGGAAAAGGCACAAAGGAACGGGCAGTGCTTTGCCAATTCACACTTCATTCTTCTCAGCCTGCATTTAGAAAGTTTGTTCTGCAACTAAACGAGCTGAACATTTACTTGTGTTTTAAATTCTGTGAGAATTGGTGCCTCAGAGACCAGGAGATGTGATAGAGCAAAGAACACTCCTCTGCAGAAGAAGGAAAGTTCAAGTAAGTTTTTTAAGTTGTCTCTGCTTCAAATCCACCATCTGAACTGAGACAATATAATCCTGTGTTTCAGCCTCCCTATCTCTACTACTGAGACTAATCATGAGGTTATGCAAAATTCCTAAAGGAGGAAGGCTAAACAAACACTCGGGTTTTGTTGCAAATTAGGGGTGTGGGGTTTCTCCATGGAAATTCTCTTGACACGCCTCGCAGAACTAAGCTGGGTTTTATAAAAGCTTCAGAGAGAGTCCCAGAGTGGGTTAAAACTCATAAACTGAAAACTTAATTTAAAATTATGTGCAGCTTTTGTCAATGATGCCATTAACTGAAGAATACAACGCTGCTTGGCAAAAAAAAAAAGAATAACATTTCAAAAACTCTGTGATTGTCTAAAGTCTACAACAATGGAACAAGGACGTTTTGTATTTCTTTTGTGCAAGAATCATGAGGTAATATAAAAACAATCAGAGTGTTTTCAATTTCCCTTGGAGATACAGAAATTTGACTCAACTCTGGAAAGCAAGACAGAGCAAGCAACTGAAAACCTAATTAAGAATAAAAGTAAAAAACTTCCACATTTTCTTTTGAAAAATTCTACCAGTGCATAATGGACAAAGGTTTGTAGGAAGCCAAAAGAATTATGACATCCAGCTGTGAAAAAGGAATATATAACAAAGAACACATAACAATCCAGTTATGGAGTGAACTACATCTCTCTCATTTAACCTCTATGACTACTGTATCAGCATAGCACACAAAAGCTGTGCCAACATTTTGATCAGAAATAATTTAGAACACTCATATCTGCTCTAATATTAGATAGGAAAGGTTCAAAACCTTTCAAGAGTGTTCCAAAATTCCTGTGCTTTTAAAAATAGCTAACGCATTAAGGATGCCGCTGAAGACAAAACCAACCATCTACGTCAAGTCTAACAAATTCAGATAATTGAGACAGTTCTCTCTAAGGTAGGTCTGATAAAAAACCCATATTGACTCCAATTTCACTGAGCTAACAGCAAAGTTTTAATGGGTTACATCCTACTAACTGTGAACACAAACTTCCTTTAATGAAATGCAGCATCACAAGTACTTTCTAATTTTAGTTAATACAGAGAACACTTTAGAGGACTTGTAATTATTTTAGCACACACTGCATGAAGAGAATAACTTCACAACAAATTCTGAACCCTGAGACAATGACTTATTTTGGGATATTGAAATACTGCAGGTGCATATATAAACTAATTATGAGTTCTCAGACTTTTTAGATCACCTCCTCCTCTTGTTATGCCTGGGATCCCTGGCCACTCCAAGTTCTCTCACACATATCTAATGATCTCAAATTGTGAACACAGGAGAAAAAAAAAAGAACTGAAAGGTTCAAGTAATTTTCAACCTACAGCACAAAAAATACAGCACATATTGCACAGCTCCAGCTTCTGGAAAAGGCAAGGAGAAAAGGAGGATGGTGAATGAATGATCCAACTCCTAATCACTTGCTGGAAGGTATAGAAGGTAACAGAGCAAGCAAACTCAAAGAGTCCCATCTGGTACCATCTGATCCATTCTAAGGCACAGTCCCAGCAACTGTGATGCCTCCAAACCCAGAACCTATGGGAGAGACCCTGTATGAATCCAGTACTGAGACAGAAGCCAGGAAGCCCAGCCAGTGATATTCAGTCTTTTCCAACACTGAACAAACAAACACCAGCAGGGTTTTGAACTCTGGGCAACAGACCAGCCAGCAGCTGGGGCCGCACATTTCATCACCCTGCAAGTGGCTTTTCTCTCTGCTTAGCTGGTAGAGCACACAGGATTTATGTGAGGCTTCTTCCCTAGTTTCAGAACTAGCCAAAAAGTCGTTAATTAACATTAAACTTATTGCATGTATCTTTGAAAAATATCGTTTGAGAACCTCGCTAAAAAGGGAATTTTCTGCATGTAAACTAAGAGAGCAGAAATCTGTATCTTTGTTACTTTCAACTTCTGCTTAAAAATATGTATCCAGCCTTCAAGGCTTGCATTATCTACCAAACCACAAAGCAACATGATGCTACTTTCTGGATTTTGTAGGCAATTTCAGTGCCTTCCCAGGCTGCAGTTTTCCATGAGCTGAGCGGGTTTCTGCCTCAGCATTTTAGCTTGGACCAGGAGGTTGCTCATGAAGCAAATCTCCCAATCATTCACTCTCACTGTGCTCTGGTGTTTGCATAATAAAGCAAACTGGATTTCATTTAGGCAAGACTAAGATGTAAGGTGCACAAGGAGCACCGTTGGACTGGGCTGAATATAAACCATGAAAACACAGTACAGGTGTTGGCACCTTCACTCTGCTGTTTCCTAATGAACCTCATGACCATTAATCCAAAATTTCCAGCCCACCTGAATCCTGAGCAGATGTGTGGCTACACCTAAACCAGCTATTCAAAGCTGGACTGGCTCAAAATCTCTGTAAACAACCTGATTAATATTCATGAGCACTGGGATCCATCCTAGCTGTAATGGAGCCACCAGGAGCTCTGCAGCAGCTGTCCTGGGCTAACACTCCCCACCACTTACTGGAAGTAAATTGTTCACCTTATTCTGCTGATAATCAGGACAGCAGTGAAGAGCAGCAGACCTGAACCGTGGAGGGGGACTGGTAATATGACTGACTTTACACATTAAAAAGCAATTCAGGGCATATAATTGTATTTCTCTAGGTCATGATTTTAACAGCAGGAAGAAAAATGAGATTAAAAAAAAGAAAATTACAAAAACAATTTCTTAATTCTGCAAAGAGAGGTGAAAATATATACTCCTGTAGCAACCTCAAATCCATGTAGATATTTTTCACAGCCAGAGGTCTGTCCTGCATGTTTGGAAATACACTTCAAGCTAACAGAAAATAAGCAGCACTTAACAGACCTGTAATGTGTTATTTGGCCCCCATCATGTAGACAGTGGGAAAGGATGATTAGAATTAATTTTACTGAGCAGCAACTGATTTTTGCCTCTCCTCATCATAGTCTCTGGTCAGCAACAGCATGAGACTCCAGTGAGTCTTTGTGACACAAAATAGAAACTTTTTCAAGCTCCATGTCTGTTTGGGATCAATTAACATCAAGAACTTTCTCCTACACCTCTCAACTGTCTGAAACTTTAGTTGAACCCCAAACTGTTTTTCCATTCCTGATTACGTTCCAATATCACATGTGTTCATGAATTATCTCTGAAAACAAAAACACCTAAAAAAATAAGTTTTGCAACCACATGAAGCATTCCTCTCCTCTGTATTTCTACGCAACTTCCCTCACCAACATTTTATTCCTGTTTTATTGTGCTGCAATAAACCAGGCCGCTACATATTATATTCAAAAGTTACTAAGACAGCTAAGAATTTCAGAGTCTAGTGTTGGAAGACATGAGTAAAAACACAAAAGAAAATCAGTTTTGTATGCAGGTACAACCCATGGGCCATTTCTATGCAGTTATCTTTAGAAATGATTCAACTCATTAGCCTTAAGTAACTGCCAGAAAATGCAGACTGATATTAGCTGTGGTTCTACTTTGCCAGCACTCATATCCTGAAAACAACACTTTTTAAATGGTGTTGCAGTAATTCAGACAAATTCACATCTGAAAACTGAAGTGCATAAATTATACATACAGCCACAATAATATTAACATTCTAAGTGCATTTAAATAACTAGAACAGGAGGAATGAAAAGCAGAACAACATTCTATCTTTTCAAAATATTATTTTCACAGGAAACTAAAGTGTCATTAGTAGCTGGACCATAGAGATCTCAATTTCCTTTTAGAACTATGAAACAAACACTAGGCTAAAGGGCATTTTCAACTTCTCTTTGGAAAGAGAACTGTGAAAAACGTAAATACATGCTCCTAAATTGTAATTAGTTTTGTATGTTTAACCTGAGATTGCTTCCTAGAAAATGAATTTCAACAGAACTAGCTACCTAATTATTGCATTCTACATCACCATTATGACTTTAATGAGTTTTTTTGCTTTTTTTGGGTTTTTTGCTTGCTTGGTTGTTTTAGGGCTTAGCTGGTTTTATTTTTTTGCTGTTGTTGTTTGGGGGTTTTCTAGTTTGTCGTGTTTTGAACTGGTTTTCCTGCATGGACTTAAACATGATCATATGAAAGTTGAGATGGATTTTGTTACTGTTTATAATACATCTGTGACTCTCTATTTTTTCCCCCCAGCAACATTAGTAGATTAAGCCACTTTTCTCATTAAATAACAGTTTTCTAACGTAGGTCAAGGATTCTGCCTGTCTCATTAGATAATTAAAACAACAAAAAGTTTCCAAAATGCACTTAAAAGAAACCTTGCAATGTTTCTTACCGCATGGTAAGTCAATTATTTCAATCCAAGTTTCTGACATTAAGGAATTTGCTCAGTTAGAACACATTCCAAAACTTATTTTTCCCTTGCAGGCTGGATTAATCTGCTGAAAAAGCACTTCTCAGGGTTAAAACTTTCAATGACTAGCTAAAGTATAGGGTTTTTTCCCCCTTGTTTAACTGTTAACTACTAGGTAGAAGAGATGACAGCTCTTTCTGTCATCACTGATCAAAGCTGTCATCTTGGTCTCCTAGCAAACTTAAGGCACTTAATTTTGTAGCACTTTTCTTTCAGGAAAGCTGTCCAGAAAATCAAAACAAAAAATGCACACAATAGGCTCACCAGCTTTACCCAATGAACTTAAAAGTTGATAAGACCATCTGGGCATTTACCTTAACCCTCTGAGAAGCTGGGCAAATGGAGAAGTAAAACACAAATGAAGGTGACCCTAGGTATCTCCAAAACATTTAGCAGGAATTTTCCTAGGAAGCCAGGACTTCTCCTTCCGGTCCAATGACAGGGAATCTTGTCATCTGCTCTTTACCACAGGGTCACCTCCCACCTCTCTCTAACTGATCTTACACACAATTACAACTCTCTCTGTTTTACCTGGAGACATCCAGGTAAAAGTTTGTGATGGAGCAATTTCTGTAACAATGCTTGCCCAGATCAGTCACTCCAGGTTTTGCTGTTCACACAGATTAGAAAGGTCAGGTTCTGTAGACAATTTAAGTATGTGCAAGTCACAAGATCTAAGATATCTGACAAAAACAGTGATAATTTGTTTCAGACACTTCAGTTTCCAAATTAAACCTGAAGGGAGTCAAGTGCCCTGAAAAAGATATAAGCTTTGTTTCTCTTTTCCCGTGGAATACTAACACATAGCACTGCCTAGTACCTTGAGAAACAACTGAATCATTTTAATTCTAATTCATTTGGACATAAAGACTTACTCTGCCCACAGGGCTCATTGGATGAGCAGCATAATCTGATGTCAGATTATAGTTAGTTGCTTCACATATCATGCTTACTGGTCGCTCCTTCTTTTCTTCAGATGACATTGCTGCAGCAGTCCTGAAAATAGAATATGTAATAGCACTAGAACATGCTGTGTGTGCAGACTGCTAATAAAAAGCACCCCTACATGTAGCCTTGTACAGCCTGTGTCCTACTTTTCCGATCTGAAAGCAATTCACACTTCATTGCAGAGTTACCTGCACTGTGTTTTAAACCCAAATCCATTATAGATGAATTTCAAGACGTTGTTTTAAAACAGAATTTCTCTATTAAGCTTCTGGTGTTGGTGGGAGGGAAAAAGACAGGTATGAGAGTGAGATGGAAATGGGAAGAAATGCTCTCCAAAGACCCCATCTGGGTGAGAACAGGCACATTTGTGAAATTTGGCCAGTTCTGAGGGTTTTCACTGGAGCGACCGTGTGAGGTGTCGCAGCAACGGTGCTGAGAAGCACACCCAGAATCCAGACACCTATAAAATCCTGAGCTCAGGTGTGAGTGCCATGCACACCTTTTCATATTGTTGTGTAATCTACAAAACTAGTGCAAAGAGAGCAAATCCAAGTTATTACCCAATGAGCCAGAAAGCGTCCCAACTGGCCAAGGAAATCACCAATTGAGGGGAAAGTATCAGGCAAAACATCATAGATGAACAGTTTGTTACTGTTCCTAAGTGATTATAAAATTTATCCCTTTTTGGAAGTTTATTTGATTGTTGTATAATATATAGGTTGTTTGCTAAAGTTAGAGAATAAGTAAAGTGAGAAATGGAAATTCACACAGTGCATAAACATGGTGCATTTCTATCATACAACTAATCTGGGCTATGGTTTGTATCTTAAAAATTAGTATAAAATATTTATCATTACTTTCAAGTAATTTAAAAAAGTAAAACTACATACATGCTGATCTGACTTGGAAAAAAAAAATATTGCAGCTAGTAATTACTGAGTCTTACTTAATTATTAACAGGTTTTGTGAGATGTGTTTTATAGGGTGAAACAGATGGCACTTACTGTTCATTCACAACAAAAATACAGTTGTCCTGCGATGGCTGTCCAGTTACTGGATGCTTGCAGGTTACTTTTCGTTCATTATGACTGTGAAAGAGAGAGAAAGAAAAGCATTAGGCAATAATGTTTTGATTTTCCCGCTGAAGCATGCAAATCCAGTACATCAAATATATCAGTACGGTGAAAACAATTATGAATATTTAATTATGGCATATAACAAGTGTACACAGATGTGTACACACACTCACAAATGCACATATATATATATATACACACATATATACACACATGTTAAGAAAAAGGGTGAGAACCAGTACTAAAGAATCTTCATTGATACTCCGGAAAAAGATGGAAAACATTGGGTTGGGAATGGTTTTGAAAAAATGGTTTGAAAACTATAGTGGTAAAAGTGTTATTAGTTCCTATATGAACACAGATAATTCACTTCAGCTATGACTTTATGTATTCATAAACAGGATTTCAGCTGGAGAGGGACAAGTTAAACATGGGACATATATAACTGCTCTGTAAGGATAAAATAACACTGCTGTAAAAGCAATTGTCTTCTTCCTTAGAACATGAAGATACTAGTTTAAAATTTCCAATTACAGATAAATACTGTGACTATAAACACTGAGCAGCACAAAAATGCTCCCTTTGCAGTACCTCATTCCCCTCAACTGCAGATGCTAATAGTTCGCAGCAGCTCCCCCCTTTTAAAAAAAAAATTCTTTGGATCGTAACATTTTGCAATTATAGAGCATTATTGATTAAAAGTTGCCTCCAAACAAAAGCCTAATTACAAATCCACACTATTTTAATGGTGACTGAATGGATAAATCTACATACACCTAAAGTGTAAGATTACAAAGATAGCCCAGTTCTTTGCACTTCCTCTATTGGGATTTTCAAATCCTACTAATACCTAAACGGACAGACTGTATTACAGAGCTTAACTAATGAGCTAGTAAATGCCATACTTTATCTTTGTACTGAATTCAGCAGATTTCTAAGTTTAGCTCCTCAGGAAGCTGCTGTTGCAGAAATGCACCTACAATGAGGAGACAGGAAAGAGATGCTCCGAGGACAGTCGGTGCCATCCCTAATTGCCGTGGTCACACAATGCCTCTCAGGTAAAATGGCCCATTAAAGAGAATTCAAATTCAAAACGTTCCTGAGGAAGCATCCAGGGTTCTTTGATTGGTTTTTTTGGTTGGTTTTTTTTGTCATTTCTCCTTTTCTTCCCTTCCAAAAACTTTCTTTTTTTCCCTCTGACATTTCAGAAACTCTCACTCCGAAATGAAAAAAAAAACCAACCCATGGTGATGAGCCAGCCAAAAAGCTTTGCCAAAATGTTGCCGTCTTGTCTGCATTAAACCTTGACAGGTGGCTATCAGCTGACATCCAAAAAAGTAGAAATAAGTGGATCAGGACTTCTGCTCAGGGACCATCAATACTCAGGACCACCCCACAGGAGGCACATCCCATATTTTGTGTGAGTGCACTTCACTGATGAAACAAGAAGACTAATGCGGAAGCCACACAAAACCAGGAGGGAAAGCAGGGAGAGGGCAGAAAAGGGAGAGAGGAGAGCAGAGGAAGCACTGACTCAAACCTGTTCAAGAATATTTTCCTTCAGGTTTGAGTCATATATCAAGTTAGCATTCCAAAACCACCAAAAAGTTCTTGAACCAAACACAGTTTTCAGGTACTACTCACACAGATGTTGAAATGTACAGGGGAAATGTATAGTTGACATTACACAAAAAAAAGCAGAAAATATATCACAGACATGACACATGCTCCTGTGGGACATAAAGTACTTTCCTTCTAGCCCTGTACAGTCACTTCCTTCCAAAAAGGCAAGGCAAAGGAAGAACAGGCTTTTCTTTCCCTTCAGCTTAGATACAGGTGAGTGAGCACTGGAAATTCAGCTTGTGCAACTAAGAGTGACGACTGTAAACATGTCTAACCGGATGAATAGATTTTAAATGCCTCCATTTGAAAACTTTTTCATTACTCATCTAATTATTGCATTTTTTGGCAGTAATTTAGCTGGTATTTTGACAAGACTCCTCAAAACACTTGCTCAAGGTGTAGAGAAGCTTGATAATTATTGTCATAACCCTCCCACATAACAGTAGGTTAAGGCATTTGTTTTAAACTCCGTCTTGCAGAGTACAGAGAGCTTTATTAAAACCAAGCTGCAATGTGATATTCACAGTCTTCAGAAACATCCAATTCAGACAGTTGTTCACTTATCCATAAACTTCCGGATCTACACACACACACTTAAAATTTCATATATTATACTAAAATAATATATAGCCCGTCAATAAATCTCAGGGGAAATATAGCAAAAAAATAGTTCTTTTACCAAGAACTCTAATTTCAATTTTATACCAAGTCCAGTGTGTAATTCAGAGTTCCAGCTCTGCATATTTACGTGTCTATGCTGTTATTTTGTGGAAAGAGAGTGATTCACTTTGACACAGGCAGCCAGAAGCCAGTGTGTGTTACTTTTTACTTATGCAGAGATCCAGCTTCCAAGAGGTATATGGAGACAACAGTCCTCTTCCTTCTCTCTCCAATTTTTCCTACCCACATACTTTAAGAACACAGAATAACTATATACAAACTCTTCTGCACTTACACTGAAGGCCATAACTGACCCTTACTACTTTAGGATCTGCATTAATGGCATGCTAAACATCACAGACAAAGACAGGAAAAAAATTCTCTGTGTATTTCATTACTATTCATGAGCATATTCTCCAGACTTGGCAGTATGTGGCACAAACTCTTCCTCATTAATGTTTGCTGCTGGGATGTGCTGGGTCTCACAAATCGACACAGTTGACAAAGGTGATGTGAGATAAGCATTTCAGTGCAAAATAAAGCATAGTTCTTGCATGTATCAAGATAATATTCTGTTCTTGATTCCAGGAGTGGTTTGATACCTGCTATAAAAGAATCAAACCCAAACTAAACCAAACCAACAATAAATAAACAAATAAGAAAAAACCCACAACACAAAACCCTAACCACACCTCAATAGCTTCACACAGGGCCAAGTTCCATTTTTAGCTACTCAGTGCAAGGCACCTGATACCAACTTAACAGCACCAACTTAACTTGACCTCTTTTCTCCGTAATTTTCAAACTTCTCCTTCCCAATCCTCTCCTCTGAAAACGGCAAGCTTTGGCATCATTTATAACGTAGCTTAGTTCTGGCACATGAACAAGCCCTCAGAGCAAAAGGATTTATCTTGTTCAGGTTCGAAGTTGACAGTAACCTTGAGTTTGACTCATGTTATTTGCCTTCTTATCTACTCTCTTTCTCCTTTCCATCCTTTGAGACTCTTTAATCTCTTTAGAAGGCAGGATTATTTTACTTATTTCCTAGACATGTTCAAAAAAACCTTGTTGTGCAATTTTAATCTACTCACTAAATGTACAGTCAACAGCAATCTTTTTGTTAGCTTAATGTGATCCAAGGACTACTGAAAAAGAAAAAATAAGTCCTCAAATACATCGTTCAGAAATATTATTCTATTTGTAAGCAGCAACTGAGCACATCATTCCAGATGCAGGACTTGCCAACACAAGTCCTACACAAGCAGGTTTCTTTATTTTCACTCTATCTTGTGTTTACAGGACTGCTGACCCAAAATGCTGTGTATCAATATTTTGTTCTAACACACATTAAAAAAGTCAGCCTAATCGAAATTCTGATCAGTTTTGCTATTTTGAAATCAGTATCAGTATATTGGATAGGAAATTAACTCAGACAATTGCATTTGGAATGGAAAAAAAAGAGAGATATGTAATCCAATCGTACCGGATGATGCACACAGTTAAAAATGAAGGGTTAGACCATCTCTCCTCTGGAACAGAGCAGTTCTTTCAGAAGTGGCAAGAAAGATCAAAGTACCAGGGTGGAAACAGTTGGTTTGGGGTCTCTCCATTGTATGATTTGGTTGAGCTCCCTGTCCTCAAAAAAAAAAAAAAAGCTGGGCCAGAACTCCCAAAGACACATCTGGTTTTCTCGCACTAAAATTAAAACTAAACACCACTTCAAAGCTTCTCTCATGCCCTTTCTTTGTAGCCTTTATTTATGTATGCCTCAATGCTAAGGCCTTCTCATTTGCTTATTCTCAATGTGGCCATCAAAGCAAAGCCTGAATACAAACAAAATCACAAACCAGGACAAAACTTTTAAGAGACATCCACATCTTTAATTTAGAAACACTGTTCCTTTCGACAAATGAGCACTTGAAGAACACATTTCAGAAGAATGCTACACCAATCATCTGCTTCCTAACATTTATTCTGTGTTTTAGATAAGATTTACAGACTGACAATCTAATCTCTATTATGGGAACACGCAATCCCTATATATCACAACTACACTCAAAGATATTTCTTCTGAGAAGCAGTTTTATGCATTTGTCATGACAAAACACTCTGAAAGATGGCAGATAAGGTAAGAAGACTCAGATTACCAGAGCAATAAAGTCATCCTCTCTATATTAATGTTGAATTTTTGCACTGATATTTAAAGGTAAAGTTCAACTGGAAACTAACATAAGACAAGTCTAGGCCAGTTTTGTTTGGCTTCTGTGAAGCCCTTCATTCCTCAGCTGGGCAGAGGGTGAGGGTAAATAAAATCAGCAATTTTTACCTCGTACGCTTGCTTTCTAGCATAAGAATCTTACATTTATAATTGAAATAAATGTAGTAACTTACAGTTACTTAACAAAGAGTTGTCTGAATTTGAAAAAAAATTTCAGTAAACGCAATGCCCACACAGCTCTTAGTAAGGATGTGGTCTGTGGCTGTACTGACTCTTCTATTTTACTAAATCTGTAATGCCACACTTTACAGCAAACAGCAAATGCAAGCACTTTTTTGCCAGTGCTATGATACCCTAGAATTACGAGCCTTTTTTCAATTAAGCTTTTTAAACAGCAAGTCTGGAAACAGGGCCTGCAACGGCTCCACAGGAAAACATGTGAGTAGGGTAACTTAACATCAGGGAGTTTGAAGCAAAAGGGGTCTGAAGAGCCAGCCAGCCCCAAGGTGCTGACAGAGCTGTGACACATCACATACACTGCTGAGAACAAAGTGCTTCTAACCCTTTGTGCGTGCACACGTTTGGGAAGGTGCAGACAAAATTCTGCTAATTCTCTTGGCAGACAATGTAACACCCAAAGTGTACTTAATGCTGCCACCATTTTTCTGGTCTGAGTTTATTTTTTCAGGCAATGTGTCCGTTCAGTGGACTTTCCTTTCGAGCCCTCCTTAGTTACAGCAGTTCTGGATCCTTGCTGCTGCTGTACTGAAAAAACACCTGGACATTTCCACACAGCTGACTGCACCCCAGCTTTTCAGTTATTATTGATCTTTGCTTTCCAAAACATTAAGCACTAATGCCCCAAAACTACAAACCTTCCTTTCAAAGGGGCCATTCTAAACCCTCATTTATGTTCCAACGAAAATATTCATGCGAAAACAGCCTTTTCTCACTTGTGCAGGTATGATTAACATGCTCTCACAACATATTTCCAATGTAAAACTAAGTTTATGTAAGCAAGGGCAAATATTAAAAAAAACTCTTTCAAAATGCTACGATAAAATACTTGCCAAAAGAGCATGTACTGTATTACAGATTGCAAAGGTTTTAATAAAGGAGTGTTCTTTCCAATTATTGTCAGAAAAAGTTACCGTTTTCAGGGTTCTCAGAACTCTGTGGGAGTTGTCTTTCATTCTGTAGGTGACATATTTGGGAATTTGCAAAATACTGAGACACAGTCAAGGCCACAAGGCCGCACGTCTTTAACTCAGAATTGTGGTAATTTGTGAGATGTACCTGTCATGCGTCATCAATTTATGCAATGTTTCATTACACACATTTTAAGCCCTGGGCACAGGGTGTAACACAGTACCCTGATAATAGCACCGCAGATAAAGAAAATATTAAATTCTCTAACTATTAGTCTGTAGTAAAAATTATTAACACATTGTTTGCTATTTAAGGTGAGTTTAAGAGAATAGTGAGTGTTGGAAGGCAGAGCTCTGTAAGCCTTGACAGCTGAAATCCAAGCATCCCTCAATGGTTAACTAACCATCAGCCTCATGGTTAACCTGGAAAGCCTCCAAGAAGTAGAGTGACATAACAATTCTGAAGTGAAGATGTTTTCTAAGAGGATTTGGAGCGGCATGGTTCAGCACGGGGTTTGTGGACCAGAAGCACCACTGGATTCTCCAGTCTGCTCCCGGCTCTTCCTGTTGGAGACAGACACTCATGATCATCTTTGAGAGGTGCCTGAGGACTGCCAGGAAGCAAACGCCACCCTCCTCGACTCAGACCCGGTGAGGCCATGCCTGGAGTGCTGTGTCCAGTTCTGGGCTCCTCGGACAAAAGAGACCTGGGGCTTCTGGAGCAGGTCCAGCAAGGGCTATGGAGATGCTGAGGAGGCTGGAGCATCTCCCTGATGAGGAAAGGCTGAGGGAGCTGGGGCTGTTCAGCCTTGAGAAGAGATGGCTGAGAGGTGACCTCATCCCTGTCTGCAGGGAGAGGGCAGAGCAGGGACCTGGCTCTGTTCTGCGGGGCCCAGCAAGACAAGAGGAATTGGATGCCCAAGAAGTTCCATCTGGATGTAAGGAAGAACTTTTTTCCTGTGCAGTGCCCAAGCATGGGAACAGGTTGCTCAGAGAGGGTGTGGAGTGTCCCTTACTGGGGATATTCCAGAGCCATCTGGACACAATCCTGTGCGCTGTGCTCTGGGATGGCCCCGCTTGAGCAGGGACATGGGACCTGATGACCCACAAGGGACAAACGAACATCGGCTGCAGGATCACACTTGTGCCACACCACCAGAAAAAATTCATCACACCAAGTAAATTAGAGAGAATTCAGTTGTCTTCCTCACCCTTCACAACTACAAGCACCAAATTCAGTGAAAACTTTCAGCAAGTGCTTTTATAGCTACATACCAACTTTTCATGTTCTCAAAGCTCACCAGACAGAAAATTATCTCCACCACATACCACTAAGTGCAGTTATGCAAGCCTTGGCCTTTCCTGATTTATTAGAAGCCTAAGTGAAATGTGCTCTTGAGCAAGCACTAGAAATAGAAGTAGGAATTCAAAAGGCAATTCTGACTTATGCTTCCATTTCACTGTGTGAAATTCAGAGACATTTTACAAGAGAAAGCAACTTGAGTAACAGTTCATCCATGTTTTTTAATAATGATGTTTTGAAAAAAACCTGCTCTCCTCAGTTTTTTCAACCAGTTTGAAGTGTTCTCTGATACAGAACAAGTGTGGCTTCAAAAGAGCCAGCAATTCCACAAAAATCTAGTTTTTTAGTAAATTCCTATGGTTGTTCCCTATTTATACCTCTCTTAATCATGATCTGTTTTGCCCAACACATTATGTATGAACTTTTTTAATCCCAGTTTTCACCATATTGTGGGGGTTTGGGTGTTGTTTTGGGACTGGTTTTTTTTGGGTGGAGGGGCTTGTTTTGTTTTGGTTTTTTGGGGGTTTTTTGGTGTTTCTTGGGAGTTTTTCTGGTTTTTTTGTTTGTTTAAGGTGTAGACAAAAGAGGACACTATGAAGGGATGTTCACAATCTACTGAATGACTCTTCCATTTTCAATATCTAGCACTCCAAAGCCTTGTCTCTGCCTCTCCCTCTCTCCCAGTTAACAAACCAGAGGATCATAAAATGATTAACTGTGCATGTAGTTCCCAACTCCACACCCTTTTTATGTAATGATTTCAGTGCTTTCACCATCATGCTGCCTTCATCTCCCTACTTTCCACTCTTCAGTAACACCATGCAATTACCTGTCACTGAAATAACCCCGACTTTGTGCATTTTCATTCTATCAAAACTCAGATTTCACTTTGCTTCCATTGTTGGTCTCCTTCAACTTCAGCTGTCAATTATCTTACTCAAGCCTGTTTGCTTATTTGTTAAAAGATATGACTTTTTTGGTACTTTTTTTACTCTTGTATAATATAAGTCAGAACCTTGTTTAATTTAGTCTCAAACTACTTGCAGCAGTGACAGCCCTTAAAGAATGATGGCAGAAGTTACAGCACAATTGTTCAATAAACTCCTCCTACAGAACTGCAAAAAAGTAAAGCTCCTGAATTTATTGAGTTACAAATTCAATACATACATAAAAATAGAAAAATACATGTAATTTCAGTGAATTACTACCTCAAATGCAACAGCATAATTTCAACAGACATTTGGTAAAACCACAGTGTTGCTTTGCAAATCTGGCTAAGCACATTGGGGTCAAAAATCCAATCTTCATCAACAGAAGTAGTTAAATACCTTCTTTATCTTAGAAGTTTTCTACCTTTGCTGAGATTTCTATCTTTTCCTTATCTCATCTGCTATTATTTATCATTACTCTGGTTTGTTTGCTTTTTGGGAGGGAGTTTTTTGTGTGTTTATGGTGGGTTGTTTGTTTGTTTTTTGTGTGTGTTTGGGGTTTTTTTAAGGATTATTTAAATCACAGGAATTCCCTTATTCATCTTAGACAAGGCTATACAGAAGTCTCCAGAGAGCTACACGACTTCCACTTCTTGATCCCTTTTCAAATACCTGGGAGTTGGCACAGTCAATCACACCTCTAGCAAACAGCCATTTTATTAAGTAAAAACACCTTTCTATTAATAATGCAGCAAAAGTTTTAAAAGAAAACCACGTTTATCAAGCACTTATATCAGAATATATTAGGTCATAACTAGACACTTCCTATGTCTGCTGAGAGAGAGAAACAGTCTGGCAAACTTCTGCTAAGTCATTGTCATCTGGGAAATGATTAAAAATCTTCCTTTTAACAATTTGACAGAAGAAAGCAGCTGAAATGTTGGTGCATCCACTAGTACATCAGTTCTAATTGTGGTACCTATTCAGGCACATCCTGTATTTCGAGCTGTCTCTCCCAATAGGTCCTATTTTTGCAAGAACTAAGGGCAGAGATTGAAATTTAGAAAAATAATCATTTTATAAATGAACAGTCATCACCAAGGCTTTAATCACTGGCCTTCTTAGAGCCATTGTGAGGATTTAATTGAATAATCTTGGTGGTCCACTGATATAGCATATGCAAATATGTGCACCAGACCCCAGAGGATAATTAATTGAAGCTTACACCATGTGTGGGCCTGCATTCATCTCAGACAAAAGAGTACAAACTCTATTAAAAATATTCATTGCCTGTGATGTAAAGTTCAAGCACAGAGACACAGGAGGCGTAAAGTGTGGCATTGAACTGGAACACTGAACGTGTCACTTGTCATCTCCAAGGTCTGAGGGCTCAGCTCTCCTTCCTTTCAGTTCATTTGGGTTCAGCGCCAGGAGCTGATCATTTCAGAAAAATAATAACATTATTGCCTTAGACGAATAGCAGCAAATTGTTCTAGAAGTCTCCAAAAGACTGAAATATTAGCAACAAATAAAACTGGCTTGGGATTTGTTTGACATCAGAAATTATCTCAGGATTTTCTCTGAACTCTCACAGCCTTTAAAAGAGTCCCTACATTGTTTTCTTGCAACATTAACACCTAATGTTCATTTGCTGATATTTCAGACTAAAGATCCTGGTGGAGATATAATGTATTTTAATTCCCTGGTGTGGATGCCAACCAGGCTTCGTGGGGAAAGCTTGAGAACTGATCTAGCTGCAGAAGCCACATTTCACCTCTTGTATTTGGTTTTAAATTCATCACTGCCTACCATTCATCTTGTTAATTTCATGTATTTATAAAATTAGGCAGCAAACACTTGAGCAAATATGGCTTTTTGGAAAAAACACATATTATCCACAGAAAACCACCAAAGAGTATCATGCTTTGACATGGTGCTCTCACAACTTCATCTTAAACATCAACACGAATCCTTGTCAGGCAGAGAATGCCAGCCCAGGTGGACCCAGGCTCACTGCTGCTGTGGTCAGTTTAGCTCTGACTGTCAGAGTGAAGTGACTGCACTAATTGTTGATGCTAAGAACATCACCAGCAATTGTCAAAACCAGCCCTTTGCAACACCAAATTCCAAGATGCTCAATGCTCTTAATCTACAGCATCCATTCCTTGCTTTGATGTGAATTTTCAAAGAGCAATGGAAACCCACAGTTTTATGCAACAAGAAAAGGGCTGAGAAATATGTCACAGTTGAACCTGGAGACTGGGGCCCTCCCTCTGTCACCAGGCACAAAAGGGAACAGTGGGAGCATTTATCCAGTGGTATCCCGGGCTGCATCCAAAGCAGCATGGCCAGCAGATTGAGGGAAGCGATTCTGCCCCTCTGCTCTGCCAACAAGTTGGTCAGAGGGATGGAGAACCTCTCCTATGAGGAAAGGCTGAGAGAATTGGGATTGTTCAGCCTGGAGAAGAGAAGGCTTTGGGGTGACCCAATTGTGACTTTCCAGCACTTGAGGGGAACTGAGAAGAGAGATGGAGAGAGACTATGGACAAGGACCTGGGGGGACAGGACAATGGGAATGGCTTCCCACTGACAGAGAGTAGGTTTACATTAGATATACTGAAGAAATTCTGCCCTGTGAGGGTGGGGAGGCCCTGGCACAGGTTGCCCAGAGAAGCTGTGGGTGTCCCATCCCTGGAAGAGTCCAAGGCCAGATTGGACGGGGCTCTGGGCAACCTGGGATAGTGAAGGGTGTCCCTGCCCATGGCAGGGGGTGGGAATGAGATGATCTTGAAGGTCCTTTCCAACCCAAACCATTCTATGATTCTATGATCTAGATGCACTGGTCTGAAAGAAAATGTCCAAGGTTAGGTAACAGTCAGATTGATTAAAAAAAAAAAGGCAAAAACCTGACACAAAATAACAATGCCTCCTTCAAATACAGTTTTAGTTTGCTTTCCCTTGATCTGTTATGTATATGCATTACCAGAACTGGCAGGAGCCCCTGGTACTGGAATATCTTCCTGTTAGCTCAGAATACACAGAGAAAAAGCCAGTAACATTATAGTAGTATTAATCAAATGTTGCTGTCTAATACTTAAGATTCCTAGCTGTGGAGAATTCTTTTACATCTTTCCCAAAATTATCTCAAAATGCCAACTTAGTTAAAAAAAAACCTAAAAAAGAAGAGCACTTAAAAGGATACTTCCATATAAAGATTAGCCACAATAAAATTTATTATGAGAAAATCCATTATTTTTACAACCCGTCTACCTAAAAAAATAGCAAAAAATGAAAGTCAACTTGAATACAAGATAAAATATTATTTCCTTTATGTAATGTTCTAGCTACTTTTTCACATCTTAATGCCAAGTTTCTTATAAAACAGATGAAAACCACAGTTTAGACCGACTGCTGAAGAGGCAGCAACACCATTACTTGCTATCAGGTAAGGAAGTAGAGCAGATGAAGAGTAACACTTTCTCTCTAATTAAAGTAATTTGGTCTTTTTAAATAAAGAAAAAAACTCTGTATAATGGGCAAGCACAAATGAATTATTTAAAGTGTTATCTTTTAGGAAATGATTTGATTTTTAGAATGTGCTTAATGCATACAGCCAAGTATTTTAAAAAGTTAATTGGCCAAAATAAGTACCAGAAGAACAACAGCATTTAGGTAGCAGGATATATCATTATTCAATTTACCAGATGAAATTCTAGTACCCTATCTGATCAAGAGTTTACATCTACCACCCACTGCTTAGATGCAGACTGCCAATCACTCTGATGCCTGTTGGTCTCGTATAACCAAACCACTGGCTCGAGAAGTTTAGAAATTTCCATTTGACAAAAGTATTTCTCGGCTGCCTCCCCTTGTATTTTCACATCTTCGGTTTCAACACCTACACAGATTGATCTGCATTATCCTTTTACTTCATAAATGCAGAGGAACAGCTACAGTTTATTTACAAAGTGAACTGTCAGCACACTTGACAGCTCTGCAGGAAACGTACCCAGCAAAAAAAATTATAATTCAGTAGTCCCCTAGTTTTACATCCTGACTCTCACAACTGTATCCTTATCTCACCATACAATGGAAATAACAATTAATATTTATTACAGACTATTGCTGACCCAGCAACACACACTGCTTCAGAAATGGCACACCAGGTTGTTTCTTCCAAGGTGAAACTGCAGGAGTAGAGAAAACTACAGGACAACACCTCCTCTTCAACAGACAAGAGGCCTCTGATGACCTTGCCAGCATTGTCTTGCATTAAATTCATACCTCAGTGACAGCCAGAATCTGAGAGCTGTTTTTCTTTCACAAGTGGTTTTTTCCAGCTCAAGGTGCAGGGAGGGGACATGGAACTGGCCTTTCTAACAATGGAACATCTTCAGCCTCAACCCAGCAAAAGGGACATCTTTAATGTCAGAGCAGTTCACCTGTACCAGACATTTCTAAGGGTGTAACTCATATGGCAATGAAAAAACAATCCTGGTGAACACTCAGTCCCTCAGGTCAGCGACAGGGGGACACTTAGAGGGCAGAAACATCACACTCAAGGCCAGTCATTTTATGTGATTTTAAAATGGCAAAGAAAACCCCAAACAAAACCACTCACTCTATATCGGGTGGGAACAATATCTTTTATCGACTTCTTTAGAAACTTGTATAAGTTTTTCTTACGCTGAATCTGGTTTTGGAAACAGTTTTAAAGGACTAGCAAAACAGTATCCAAAGAAGTTAAATTAACTGCTGTTTACCATATGGAGTATCACTCAATTCTCCTCTTACCAGCAGAAAACATGAACATAAGGAAGAGATTTGCAAGGCAGGGAATATTCATATGAAACCCAGAAGTGAAAACTCCTTCCCTCATTTTTTTTCTTTCTGGATTACACATTGTATCAGGAAAGCAGATTTTAGGCTAGATTTCAAGACTATAAAACAGAGAATTTGTAAAGAAATACGTTTTTACAGTATCTCTCACCCTATAGACCGTTTGCAGAATCAGCAATTTTAGAGATATTCCAGAACTATAAAGAACCCATGCTATGCAGAATTTTTACAGTTCTCCAGCTACTCAATTCAGCTCTATATATTATGTACCTCCTGACATTAAATTGCTTCTGAATGGTTTTCTTCTGGCATGCCAAATTTCCTTGCATTCTTTATGGGTATCCATCCTCTATAGGGGTGTACTCCCCTTCCCAGCTCCAAAGTGTGCCAAGTGTTGAGATGTATTTATGGCCAGCAGGTTTAGATGCTCTAAACTAAACATTTAAATACTCTAGCATTGGCACATAGAGGAAAAAACCCAGCAACCCTGGTGATTCCTGGCTGCAAATACCAATATTTATTTGTTTGCTTTAAACCCAGATTCCCACTGAAGCTGCAGGGACCATGTAGCTCCCAGAACAAGTATCACAGACCATCTCTAGCTCTTTATCAGCCTTTTTTTGTGCATGCTGCTCTGATGAAGGTGGCAATGAAATCTCTAAAACAGGCTATTGGCTACAGCTGTATGGACAACAGTGTTACTCGTTAATGGTGGACATCACAATAAAAAAAATCATTTGAAGACAGAGCCTTTGAAGCTATTTGTGAATATTTTTCTCCTCCTACCCCATTTGAATCTCAGAAAACAAAGAATTTTAACAGTGGAAGTTTGGGGAGGGGAGAAGGAAAACAATTCACCAGCCATTTCTCCTTCCACATGAAAAACGGGGACTAAAGGAAGTTTTGCATGTTGAAAACAAACTGTCCCTTGAATAACTCTTCCATGGAGCATGAATTTAGGGAGTTTGACCGTACTGTTGCCTTGGGCTGGGAAGCTTCCCAGTGCCTGTTGACTATGGAGTGCTAATATTCAACATGAGTGTTGAGTCAAAGGGAGTTGAAGATGCTCTGCCAATGACAAGTCAGCAGAAAACCCTTGCCACGGTCTCCACCCTCCTCATGCCCTTTTCCTGGAGATAATTAAGGCAAAAACCATCCAAACCAAACAATTCAGCCCACTTTACACATTGTAAAGGCACAGAAAGTGCACAAGCCAAAATACATATTGGTAGAACAACTTCAGCTAAAATTTATTTTCCCTTTTACTTGGAGAGTTCCAGCCCTGAAATGATTGGCATTGCTCCGTAATTAAGTTTTTAATGATTTAATGCTAAGCTAAAAGCTTGAATTCACAGTATGCATGTTATGGAAGCAAACATGGTCTTCACAAAATAAACATTTTCAGTGTTTTGCAAAAAAGAACATTCTTGAAGGGGAAAACAGATCAATGCATGAGGCAAATGAAATAAAATGCTAAGGACAAGCACTAAATTAATCAACTTCCCCAAAAACAAGTGTGAACAAGCAGTAATGCCTTGCCATCAATGTTGTTCATACTTTTCTTCATTAGGCAGAAGGTATTTTGAGGTAAAAGAATTTGTTCCACGATCATTGATTGCTCAAAACTATTTCACCGCTCAGGTGAAATCAGAAATGCGTCCCTTCCCCTCCCCACCCCCCAAAATAAACATCACACTTTAAGCTTTTCAAAATTTCTGGCAGAACAGCAGCTTTCAGTCGTTTAATGCAAAATAAATTTGTTTCTGTGGCTAGATAAGGGAAACTACCGATCCCATTGAATGCTCACAACCAGTGTTCCTTTAGGGATCGTATTATTTAGATAAAATAGGAGTTTCAATACCAGAAGAAACACATGCAACCCCCTTCCCCCGGTAAAATAGACAGACTGATACACCTGGCTCAGTTTAGAAGCAAAGCCAGAAGTTTCTTTCAATCGTGAGGCTCAATGACATATTCATCAATATATTCCTCTTTTAGCTCAGATTAGGTAGCCACACATTTAAATCAAGATATACTATAAAGTTTAAAAACACTTGCTCACATTTAAACTGTATCCTTTTCTCCTTTAAAAAAAAGCCCAAATCCTGCAAGAGAAGGGGAAACTTAGGAGCAAGAATGTAACTCCTATAGGCTGGAAAAAGTAACTGGAAAATTCCAGCCATCACCACATTAACTCTGTGGCTCCATTCAGTTACTCAACAAACCCAGAAAGTTTTATATTAGCAATCATGATAAAGCTAACATATGCAGTAAGCATTTCTAGACCTATATTTAAGAAAGGCCTCTCATTCCACTCCTTTTTTTTTCTGGATTGAAGTACATTATCCTGATTAACCTAGAAGCATAGCTGCATGCATTTTTTTTTGCTAAAGAAAAGCATCCAATTAAAAGTTTATGCACTATCCTAAATTCCTGTCAACAGGACAGCAAAGCAGCTATTCGTGCTATTCAGTCCAAACGATTCCAAACCTAAAATGCTACCAGCACTTCACTTTTGTGCACAGCTTCTCTATTCATTTCCATTTAGTAGTACATTCAATAGGGTTTACATATATCAAAAAGCACAAGACAGTCTGATATAACTGCCTATAAAAACCTATTTTGGCTAAGCCCAAATCCCACTAAAAAAAACCCCAACAAATGAGTGATAAAACTCATAATAAAATTTAACTTATCAAGCTTTAAGGAAAAAAAAAAGCGACAAGTAGGTACAATAAACATCTCACTGAGATGAAACTTTAGAATTTATTTGGAAACTATAATGACACAGAAAATAGTTCTTCTATTCATGAGAACAGAATTTAAAAAGCATTCCCCACAGCTCATTGCTTTTAGTTCTGGGTTGGGAGCCAAACCACCTACATGAAGAGTCAGAGCTACAAAGGAACTTCAATGCTAAGAGTCATCTTCCCAATCACGTAAATCATAAATATTACATCAACTCTGCAGCTGCAATATGTCATCACCACACCACTGTATCACAAAAATTGCCAGCTGATGCATTAATGAAATTATCCTAAGCACAGGTTTCTGAGAGCTGATGTATTACATCCACACAGCCACCCACAGCTCTGATTCAGACCATCCCAATTCCGGCTGGGAATGGTTTCCTGATGAAAATCAATACCTAACTTTTACTGAGATGAGCTGCACTATTCCCCAGAATCCTCAAACAGATGAATAAGATATTTTTGCATGTATTCATCCATCAAGACTTGTCATCCTCAAAAGACCACCAAAAGAAACCAAAACCAAAGTGACACAGCAAAACCCTGGGCTTCCCTTGCTAAATGCCTCTGTGTAGGTAAGCGTGCTGTCGTTTTCTAGCTATAAAAAATAAAAACTTTTTCAAAACTGGAATCTGACAGGACTTCCAAATGTCACAGTACTGCAGCACTTTTACAATCAAGACTTTTAATTGATAGGGAGGAGAAAAGAAGCAATGTATTTTGTATTTCTCCTGTGATGAGAAAACAGTTACCATGAAGTGGAAATTGAAGTGGTTTTCAGTTATTTAAAACCTAAGCTACAACCAGATACAACCCACAGTTTTGTGGGTTGGTTGGTGGTTTTTTTCCGAAATAATTTTTATGCTGACAGATTTTGCAGCTCAATATACGACACCCACACAGAAATAAACATCCAGCTTGGCAGGTGATATACACACAGATACGTACACCAACTGGAAATGTACCTGGTTTTCCCTTTTGTGCCCTCCACAAGCATCCTCAGCCCCCAAAATAATATTTGAAACCTGGTCATCTCTCAACATTGCCATATGAGCTGTGTATTAAAATCAGGTAATTTACAAGTGTCTATTTTGAAAGTACTTCCCATTCAGCGTTGCCAGCTAATTTAAAAAAGCTCAAATTCCTGCTACATTCAATCTTCTAGATATGTGATTTAGCAGACAAGCATGTCTAAATAAAAATCTTGGAAGTTACACACAGTTACAGTAAGTAATAAATCACTAAACACAACTTCTACCTACAATTAGGCTTCTACTTATAATCTCAACTGGAATGCTATAAATGTTGTGTTCCTGCTTTGCATACATTGTGAATTACTGAATGCTGGATTTTAAAAAAAAAAAAATCTAAAAAAAGCATTTTTCCAAAGAGGGAGGAAAATGCTTTATGTCTGAAGAAAAACAGTTGCTAAAATGAATAAGAATTACTCACCAGTCTCCAGAGAAGTTAATTCTTTACCACAAGCTTGACACACACACAACAAAAATCCCGCACGGATGTGAGGGACGACCCTTTCCTCTTGGAAGCTGCTCCCCAATGAGCACTGCACAACCCTGACCCAGAGGAAAAGCAACTTAGCTGTCAGGATTGCCAGACTCTGAGAAAGCTGATACCACAGTGATGTCACTCCTGAAATGTTACTGCAGCTCCAAATTATTGACTCTCTCCTACCAATAAAATCTCATCCTCTCCAAGACGGAAAACAAAACATTTAACAACAGGATTAAGTTTCAACAGGAGCTAATAGGACAGATTTTTAACAGCATATCACAAGGTTAGACAAACTATTACAGTCAGAAAAAGTGAAAAAACAACAAAAAAAAGCCCCAGATGTTATCTAAATACGGTCTTCTAATTATCTCCAACCTGCAAAGTTTTTATTTCTGGCAGCAATATTCAGAAAACACTCCATGAGATGAAGAGCAAAGACTGGTACCACAGCACCGGGCATCTCTCTATAAATGTCCAGCTAATTCAGCTTGGAAGTTCTTGAACCAGTATGGTGGCCCTTTTTTGACCTCTTTCTGCCCCAAGATTTGCCCCACAATGGAAGCTGAACCCTTAGGAAGCACTTGCTCAATTCCATTGGGAGACAAAAGGCTGGGAGACTGGATGAAAATAAAAAAAAATTATTATGAGCACAAACATAATCCTCGTGTGCTAAAATCAGGAACTTTTAATACTGAAATAGGTGCATCCAAACTACTAATGCAGGATGTGAAGCCATAGACGCTGCAAAGAACACCACAGAAAGGAATGGAATGATCACAACAGGCACTGTAAGAAATTTCTATACAGGAAAGAAAAGCCAGGGACTAATATTTTGCTTTAAAAGCAAAAACGAGATGAAGAATATGAATAAATTATGTGGTACATAAAATCCACTTTTGCAAGAGTAAAAAGTAGAGCTGCAGTTGCAAGGATGGCTGGGGTCTTCTAAAATCCCCAAATTTCAACTAGAGCACCGAGAGCTTTCTTATTAAAATCATAAACATCAAAGATTATCTTCATGAATATTTTCAAATTAACGTCACACTCATCTTTAAATACAACAGCCCCCAGATTTCCAGCAGTCCTGAGCCAACACCATGCTAATTTAGAGCTGGTTAGTAATCAACGGGGGCACTGTGTGGGCAAGCACCACCCTCAGTCAACTACATTGAGGGTAGTGCAAGTCTTTCAGCACAGAGAAGGCCTGAACTTTTGTACATTTATTAGTGAAATTATCCCCGACCTATAAAGAAATGAATCCAGCAGAAAAGGGATGCAAGTTCACAAGATAAGTCACTATTTTTTAAAAAATGATCCCACACGTGTAACGCGAGAAAGTCTAAGCAATGCATAAAGTAACAAACTGGAGGGAACACAAAGTAAAGAAATGGCAACATAAGTTAAAATAAAAACATCCTGCTGACAGGAAAGAATAAGGACTGGGAAAATACCCCCAAACTGGCATGCAGGCAGAAAAGGATTAAAATGGGGATCAAAACCTGAGTGATATTCTCGCTCAGTTTTCAGTGTGAACAGCATCAACAACAGGAGCTGGGAGGCAGAATAAACTACAAAGAAATGCATGGAACAAGCTGCCATGGGGGCTGGGAAGAAATTGGTTAAGGAGAAGCAGCCAAGTGCAAAGCAAAGGCTCAACTGGTGCACAGAACACTCCTGCCAGGATCCAAGCCTGTTCCGAGGCCGGTCCTCCTACTGGAGTGAGATCATCCAACTTTTCTGTATCAGAAAGAGGTTGGCTTCAAAATCCACAAGTGTTAACCCTGAAGGCAAGTGACCTATTTTGAAACAGTTTCACCTGTCACACTTAGAATAGCAAAAATCTGGAGCGCAAAATCTGTGAAATGGTGTTTCCAAAAAAAGTATGGAATACGAGACTTGAGCCAAATATTAACAGTGCAGAAATGAGTCGGAAAATTGAAGAGTTCTACCACCAGTCATGTGTTAAGCGGTCAGTAGTTGAGGATGTGCCTCCTTTTCTCGCTTGCACATTGAATTTACAAACCCGATCCACTGCTTGAAATTAAGTCAGCAATCTTTTCCTCCTTTTTTTTTGATAACGTACGATAAGTTCTATAGAAGTAATTAATCTCCTGATAGTTCCACGGCATTAAAACCTCTCTTTGTAAGAGCTGTGCTATTTCCAGAAGAATCTAAATTTCACTAGTAGCCTCCAGCCCCGAGTTCAGCTTTAAGATTTTTTAAAGACAAAGACCAGAGAAGGTGGAAGAGAGAACTACCAGTTTTCATACATGGCAGTTTACCAGAACGTAAGGTCTAATTTTGAATGAGAGAAAAACCTAAATATTTACTTACACCAACTTTCTGCTATTTTCCAGTTTTCAACTTGATTAAAAAAGAGAAAATAGTTACTTCATAGGAAAAGCTCACTAGTTCTGAAGGCCTGCAAACTGAGATTGCACTCAGTGCTGAAGCAGCATCATTTTAAACAGTTTGACTTCATTAAAATACAAGATAGCTAAGACTGAAAGTCTAAATCAGAGCAGGACAACAGGTCGCTGTTGAACATGCAATCCTACAGAGTTATGGACTGTTCCACTTAACATAATTCGCTATTTTCAAGAAAGAAGAAAAATTTTGGGGTTTTTTTAGCCAAACCAATACCAAGATAAAACAACATAACTGGGCCAAAGGAGCAGGAGAAATATAAAATTGCTCTGGACACTTAAGTACAGATGACCACATGGCAATCTTACCTGTATTTCCACAGAGTTTAGGGGTTTATGCTCACATAATTACCAAGGTCTTTAGACATCTGGTTTAGGGAATGTGCTTCTGATTAGCTCAACAGGACAGTCAGTGTGAGTGCTATAGTCTATAAAAACCTTCAGTCAAAAAGATTTCACATAGGAATGAAACTCAGAAAAATATGAGATGAACAAGACTCTTGGTGGTCATCAAGTCCATGCTCAGAGATAAATGCAATACCAGATCAGATGGCAAAGGCCCTTGTCCAGTTGAGTTTCAAAAAATCTTCAAGAATGATTTCACAGTCTTTCTGTGCTCAACAGGTTAGGGATTTTTATTATTATTATTTAAGTCCGTTAGAATGTACTTTATTGCAATTTATGACCATCCATTGCCTCTTGTCCTTTGTGCAGTTCTGAGGAGAGTCTGTCTCATCTATAAAGTCCATGTAATTAATGAAAGACTGCAATCACATCCCTGATTTTGTCTTCTCTTCAGCTTAAACACATGAATCTCTTTCAGCCTCTTCTAGCACATCACATGTCCTGGCCCTACAACCTGCTAGTGCTGGACTCACATTTCTCTCCCTCTCTCTCTCATACTGATGTGACCAAATCCAGACAGATCACTCCAGAGATATTCCAAAGTGACACACTGATGGGAATGATCCTCATTCCCGCTAAGGCAGCTCAGTGGTTAACCCTCACCACCACCACAGCAATAACACTCAGCCTGCTGCCCACCAGCACCCTCAGGCCATTTTCTGGGATGCTGCTCCTCCAGCTGCACACCTGCCCTTGCTGAAGTCCAGCAGTTCCACTCTGCCCACGCCTTCAACTTGCTGAGGTGCCTGTGGATGACCACCCTGCCCTCCAGCACACTGATCCCTCCTCCCAAGGGTGCTGTTACCCAGGAACTTGCTGAGGGTGCACTCTGCTTGACTTGCTGAGCAGTGTTAAAATAGTTTCACCCCAATATGAACTCTAGGAAAGACTCCTTGTAAACAGCCACTGACTTAAAACTTCAAACTATTGATTGCTAATCCTTAAGCTTTATGGTGCAATCAATTTCTCACCATTCATCCAATCCATACCCTACACTTAGATACAAAAATACTTCATGAAAATACATAAAAGAGGTGAAGCTGACCAGTGTTTAGTTCCCTGCACTCTCTTTTTTTTTTTTTAGCACAGTACTGTTTGCCTTTTTCCAGTCATCAGGGTTATCCATGTTGATAAAAATCACTCTCACAGTAACATCTGTCAGTTCACTCAGCACCCTCAGCTGTTTATGTTCCTACAATAAGAATCCATCCATTGCTGTTTCAAATATCAGTCAGAAAATAACTTATAAGTGAATGTCATATTAAAACCAAAACAAAACAAATTGCAGCCTAGGAGGGGTAAGGGCCTTATACCTGTCAAAACAAAAAAAAAAGAGGTGAAACAACAAGTGATCCCATAGGAAACACATCACTGGTCCTGGCTGCCAACTAACCCGGGTTTGCTGGTGTGCTCCAGGATCTACTGGGAGCCACCATCTGATAATCCTACTGTATCCACAAACCTGCTGTAAACCTATGACTGAAAGCACTGAAGTGTTACCCAAACATTTCTTTAAGCTTGCTCTGCTCAGTTTAAGCTCTCTACACCACGAGCAAAAAAGTTAGCGAATTTTGAAGAAGGAATTTTGACTGCTTGCTGTTGACAGAACAGACAGAACAAGTTTTCCCAAAGGGAAAGCTCAACCTTGGCTTGCAACTGGAATGTCTTGTTCTGTCCCAAACATCACGCAAGTTAAAGACACGTAATAGAAACTGCATGCAGCATGAACATGACCAGTCCAGCAACCTCAGCAGGGAAGGCAAAGCCTCACCAGCCCGTGGGACACTTTTTCCCAATTACAGTGACACACAAAGACACTAACAGAGAACCTTAAATAAGCTTGGGAATAAGCAGTCAGCATTTAGAGTTGCTAGTCTTTCCAGAATAACATGTTTATGGTTTATATACAGCCTTTGATTCTATGCATTTAAAATGAAAAGAAACAAAGTGAACATTTCCTCCTAGAGGAAGAAAACAGTATTTTTAGATTCACTGCGGAAAGACCAGGATTAAAGCATATATTAATTTGGGTTGGAAGGGACCGTTAAGATCATCTCATTCCAACCCCCTGCCGTGGGCAGGGACACCTTTCACTATCCCAGGTTGCTCACCTGGCCTTGGACACTTCCAAGGATGGGGCAGCCACAGCTTCTCTGGGCAACCTGTGCCAGGGCCTCCCCACTCTCACAGGGAAGAATTTCTTCCCAACACCTGATCTAAACCTGCCTCTTTCAGTTTAAAACCATTGCCCCTTATCCTGTCCGTATCTGCCTGTATAAAAAGTCCCTCTCCCTCCTTTTTCTAAGCCCCTTTAGTTTCTTCCCTCGCTTTTCTAAAATATACTTCATGTTTAACCTAGAATGCAACTCTTCAGAAAAGAGCAATCACGAAACCTGATTATCTTGGAATTTTATTCACTGTAAAACAGATTTTCAGGCGTGTGCCAGACATGAAGGACCCCCAGTCTCCCACAACTCAGCACTAAGGCCTGAATCTTCTGAGATGGAAGACAGA
This sequence comes from Ptilonorhynchus violaceus, assembly GCA_013397565.1. Lineage (NCBI taxonomy): Eukaryota > Metazoa > Chordata > Aves > Passeriformes > Ptilonorhynchidae > Ptilonorhynchus > Ptilonorhynchus violaceus. The sequence goes on from VZRJ01002945.1 coordinate 422,175, forward strand.
CACTTATTCCATTCCCTGAAGCCTGTGACAGTCTTCTGCTCCCCCCAGTGGCAAAGCCCCAAATATAATCCACAAGGAGGCCACTGAAGCAGCATCACTTGCACATACAGCACTGTTCTTGCAGGTTTTTCAACCCCAAAATTTCCAGTATGTAAAGGATTTTTGTTCTACAAAAAATAAACAAGTGGTCTAAATCAACCTTTATCCTGATTCGTGCAAAAAAAAGCTTCAGGATAAATTTAAACTAGTTGATAAGGGAAACATTTAAAAAATCTATAATCCTAAAGCTGACAGCCATTTTCTCAGGTTATGATAAAGGAAAAAAGTCCACCTTTAAAAATAAAAGTATTTTTGATAGAAGTGTTAGTTCCAAACTTCTGTTAAAAAAAAAAAAAACACAGAAAGCTGCAGCAGACAACACTTGCCTACTCTTATCAGCCTTCTGATGTTTTCCTTTTCTTAAGCTTCAAAAAGCTTTTTAAAAAAGTGAGCTTAGTAAGAATACCATTTCCTGAAAGGTGAACCAAATGAGTATTTAAAAAATAATTCTGACATTTAGTGTACTTTGAGAATATATCTCGGATAGAGTGAACACTTATGTAGGCAGCAGTCTTCTATATTCAAAGACTGACTACAAAATTATGTTATTTCAAATATTTTTTGGCTTATATTAGTAGCACCTCATATGTGATTACTTACCAGCTACCTTCAGTAGGGAAAGATAAGAAAAGAACCCCGGGGCTTTTTTTATTTCATGCACTGAATGAGGTGAGGTACTGAATCCACATTTGAAGATCCAAAACATTAACACAAGACTTAAAACACTGCATTTAAGAAAATCAATTAGCAAATCTCACCGGTCCAAACTGAACCCAGTGCATGCAAGTTCAACTTAATAAGGTTACCCCAAAACTTACTTCTTAAATTTACATCAGGTTTTATGCAATCCAAAAACTTTCCAACATAGGTATTGAAAATCCTGCGTGTTGCTTTTAAATATATTTAAATATATTTAAATGTGCCACGTTTACACAAGCTCAAAGGTATCCAATAGATTAGAGTAGCTCCAAATGATGTTGCAATAAATATGGTTTAAACTACACCTAAAGAACTTCCACACTGGAGCTTTTCCTCTTATTTCCAAGGATTCCTTTATTTCTAAAACAGATCAATAACAACCTTCATTATTTTAGCACACTTCAAGTGTCTTAAGTGCAATGAAGTCAACGCCAAGGCTGACTGCTTCAAGTCAGCCTTCATTTATCCTGAGGAACAAAACGATGAACTCTCACTGTCAGTGAAATAAGTGCTGTCCAAACAGAGTAACCGTGTCAAATGTTGATACCAGCATCACTACAAGCTGCACTGAAGCCAGCAAGGCAAGGTTTCCACAAGGATCTTTCCTTACCTCCATGGACAATGCTGGAAATCAGTGACAGGCTCATGAAGAAAGAGCCATTGCTCAAACTGAGGTAAGGGCAGCACTGCTCATGGATTCAGAAAAACTAAAACCCACCATGCTGAGTTGAAATCAGGTGTGTTCATCACATCAACGAGAAGAAAAGGAGTTTTAGAGCCCAGTAGAAGAGAGCAAGATTTGTTCATTTCATTTTATATTATTCTTCTTTGTTTTCTCCCCCTAAAGAGGAAGGCGCTAAACCGTTGGGATTGGCTGAAGTGGTCAAGAGAATGATGTGGTTTAAAACCACTGAGTTCATGAGTTTTAAGACCCACACAGATCTCTGAATTTTATTTCCATGCTTGTCTTTCAAATGTATTTTGCAGACTTTCCTCGAGGATTAAGATGACAGTGTGAGCAGTAGCTTTGTCAAAATTTTTCTCCTGCTCTCTTTTAATGAGTTTGCAAGTGCTCACACCAGTGCACAGCAGTTGTTTAGCTCCACTGGCACGGCTTCTATAAGTACATTCCACTGAAGTTAGGTCAGTCGTTTTGATATCTCAAAAATAATCAGCATATCAAATCTTCACTACTCAAGACTGAGAAGACACATTTTCCCTAATAATTACAGCAAGATTCACATTACAAACAGTTCAGCTCTTTGCAGAATGAATTCTGATGATCCACATCTATTGGCTACTGCCTGTCAGGAAACACGAATGTAATGTTTTGACAGGAACAGAATTACTGGTAACCATCTCCAGTGTCATAAGGGATTTGATACGCTCTGAAAAAACATCTGGTTAGAAATTATAAGCTGCTTTATTCTATGTATTTGGGTATTTGTTTCTAACACAGATGACATGCTAGAGTTATTTGTCAGTAACTTTAAACCTGTAAATTATAATTTCAGCAAGGACTGATGTCAGCAGAACCAGCAAAGGAAACTATTGTCTTCAACTAATTTATTTTCTAAAGAGAAGCAGGGTCTTACTGATTATTATTCCTTGTTACTGTAACTCTTCAATTAAGAAAAGAATTCTCTGCTCATTCAGTATGAGAAAAGTGTAGAGAAGCAGAACTACATTCACCAGTCACTGTGTCTACATTTTTATCAGTAAGAATGATACCGGTGTGTGCAAGAGATCCCACAAGTTAAAAGCAGATAAAGTGTACACTATTTGCAGACAATTAAATGCTTTTCAGTGAAAAAGGGTCCAGTGTTCTAAGCTTTAAGTTTCTCCTCAATGCCACAAGGATATCAGAGCTTTGCAGGGAACCAGCTGGAAACACTTTAAAACTATTAAGAATATTTTTCTCCTCATGCCTTTCGAGGAAACGGCTCTACCATTTTCATTTAATCTCTTAAATGAAACTATGGAGGTAACAAGAGACAAAAAAAAATGAGTCTGGGAAGCTAAAGTGCTTTCTGGACCAGCAAGTCTAGAAGTGTTAGAGAAGCTACAACGTGGTTGTGGTCAGTGTAAAGCAGTGGCTACACTTACACATATGGGTATAAACACACCCCATGCACTCACACTGCAGTGACTCCAACATTTCTTAGCTTCTATTCTCTTGATTGCTGTGTTATTACTTTTCCACACAGTTCTCTGTCTTTGCTCCAGCTTTACATAGGTGCAGTACAAGTTTTCAGAGATTTTTCATGAAAATGGAGAAGGGAAATGCAGTCGGCATCTCTCAATATCACTTCAACACAGTTGTCAGAAAATGACACATTGCTGCTCTACTAGACATGTCACTACAACATAAAATGAAGAAATTAAATAAATTTAACTTTGTTGAAGTCCCAAACTGATTAATATATTTAATAGTCCCATTTAAACAAAATCCAAAACGTTCTTACTTGATTTCAACACAGACAAGCTAATGAAACAAAAAACTGCATCCAATGGGTGAAATTATTAATTTGAATCTATCCTGGGAACGAGAATCTTTACAGGACACAACAAGACAAGGATACCACAGTGCTCAGGGCCCAGAGCTGACGAATTAAGGACCTTAAACTCCCTGTGTTACAGGGCGGTGCCACGGCAAGATACCAGAACGGACTGGACTGTGAGTCTGCTGGAATTTCTAAATGGGATAACACAAAGCTGATAGCCAAGATATTAAAACCAGTCCAGTCTCATGAGCAAAAAGTTTCTCTGGGGCTATTTGGCTTTTCTTCCTATGGGCCAGGTGCAGCTTTGCCCTGACATGCATTTCAGTGCCTGAGGTATTTGACTGACAGCCATCCAGGGACCACATCACCAAGCTAATTGCGTCAGGGACGTGCCCTTTGGCTTCACCTTCTGCTTCACCAGACCTCCTCTGTGATCTTGGTTAAGGAAACCTCTGTTTCCATCCCCAATTTGTACTACCGTGATATGAAATACTCCTCATCATTAAAGCAACTAAACTAATGCTGCAATGGAAGGTTGTGGGGAATGTTCTCCAGTGATTCTGATCATTTGAGCGGTGAGAAATTAAATTCAGCTGCCCCTGCAGGAAGCACATCACAGCCAGAACCATGCTGGACTCGGAGACACTTTCAGAGGCAGCACTCAAGAACTTATTTTGACAGGCTCAGTGTGAGGGCTACTAAGGATATCTGTCTTGTCTTTGCTTGCAGAGAGAACAAATGCACTGGGCAGAGTGGGCTGGAACAGATGGCATTACCAAAACTGGCTTTGTTTAAGTCATGCCTTTCCCTCTCTGCTATGACAACCTTGATGGTTCGGGCTATTTTCACCAGGAGGGGAAAAAAAAAAATAAATTTCATCCTATTTCTCAAAGCAGTAAAAAAAAGAAAGAAAAAGTCTAACTTAGATTTCCCAGGTAAGATACAATGTCTTCTATCAGACAAATTTTTATTGAGTAAAATTGTTAAAAATTGTATTGATCTCCTGCTTCTTAATGACAGTTCTGAAAACCTTTTTGTGTTTCTTGTTTCTCAATACATTTTTCCCCTCAAAAACCTTCATCATCTGCTGAAAACATCTTATCAAAAAGAACTATCAATTTAAAATAATGCAATACAGCCATTTTGCTGTTTTAACTTAATCATGGCTCACACTTAAAGGAACCTCTGTAAAGAGACTCTATAGAAAATACTGTTCCATGAAAACCTTGAAGGTCCTTCCACTAAAGGTGTCACTCAGTTTTGTCACCAAACACCATGTTTCCACTGATTAAAAAGCCTTTATTCAGCTGTTCATATGCTAATTTTCATGTAAATGACAGATTATCTACGAATATGGTTATTCCATGATACCTATATAATTCCCTGAAAAAAAACCCCTGTACACATTATTATATACATTAAGGCAAAAGAGAAAAAAGGACCATCTAAAATATAAAGACAGGCAGACAAATTTGGGAATAAACTTTAAAGACTGAAAGTATTGAAAAGCTGATTAAATTAATAATTTCTATATAAACAGGAAAGTATTGAACATAGAAACTTTTTGGTGTTTGAGGTTTTTGGACAAGATATGAATTACACACAAGTCCTTTCAAATGGCCTGAAGCACACACTAATTATCTTTTTTTTTTTCCCCTTAGTGTTTTTTTTTCCCTCCCCCAATGTCCTTCTCATTTTTGTTTTTCCCCTTTTCTCTTCCCTGTGGTTTTTTAGGGGGATGGAAATTCTGATGCACAAAAAGGAATGTTTTACTCTTGGTCATCTTTTAGGAAATTTAAAATTCCAAACAGTCACTTTATACAAAATCGTTTGCTAAATTTTTATTGACAGACAGTCCCAATAAATACCTATTCATTATTAAATTGCAATGACCTAGTGTATTTGTGGAAAAAATCTGCCAAAATTCATAGGACTGTATCTAATACTTATTTTAAACCTCAATGTACTGAAAAAGTAGACAATTCTCAGCTCATGCAGCAAGGACTTAGCCAACTCCTTATGATTTCCACTCTCTTGGTACCAAAAGAGCTGAAGTGGGTTTTTTATAATAAAACAATTCCAAATAGTTTAGGCTTTCATTTTAACAAACTCATTTCTCAACTTCTACTACACACATACAGGAAGAACTAATAATGCCTTCTTTACTTTTCCATAAAATCTCAGACTCAATGCTGACATTACAGCCAATTATTTTAAATGAGTACTGGTGTATTTTTTCATTTGAAAAAGCAAATGTAGCTCATGCTTGTGAAACGTAGCCCCACTCCTTCCTCCACTGCATTAAAAAAAAGAAACTAATAAATGGCAGTATGAGATTGTAGCAAACTGTCTAAAATAGGTCAAGATCTGATGCAGAATGCTGACAAGGTTTTTAGACACAACCTTCAGCCTAAAATTGTCACAGGCTCTCTCCATCTGGCACACCAACTGAGTATGTGCAATTGTCAGCAGTAGTAAAACCTTTCATTTAGAACACAACGTGAATGGAAGGAGACTGAGCCTTCCCTGTCCGAAAGATTTTAATAATTCAAAAAACAGTTGGCAGGCAGCTAAAGTGATACATATACAAGAGTTCCCTTTCACCCCACACTCTTAACTTCCACATCCTTCTCTGATTTTTTTTTTCTCCCTGTCCAAACCTTTACATTTAAGAAAATTCAAGCACAAAGCTTATTTAAGCATTATTTCAGCAGTGGTGCTCCCTCAAAATGACTAAAGCCACCACCACATTCTCACTGCTCTCCTCAAGTGCCACACGAGTCAGTAACTTTTCATTCATGTGAAAAACAAAATTAATTTTTTCATCCTCTTCAAAAAATAACTCAACAGGTTGAATTACATTTGTTCTATTTCTGGGACATGAATGAGCTCCTCAAAGATCCAGAGACCTCCAGTTTCTAAAAATCAGAAAGGTAGGGCTACATAGCAGAGTTGTGAGAACTTAAACCTTTCACTCTGGTATTTTAAAGCGAGTTACAATATATTGATCCACAATAAAATATAATCAAATCCTAATGGTGGCTGGCATGCCTAAAATCAACACTTGAATCACGGTGTTCTTTAAAGTGGAAAAGCATTGTTCTATCCAATTTCAGTTCTCAATTCAGTGTAATTTAAATGCATTCTGAATAAGCTTGCTCAGCCAGCAGCCCTTACCCACATTCACCCTCCCTCTCTGTATGCTCTGTGTCTATAGACACAGGGAAAGTGAAGTTGTACTGAATATACAGTGAAAAAATTAAAACTTATCTCCATATATATATGCACACACACACATCTAGAAATATGAAGAAATTAACAACCCTAGGACAGAGTAAAACTGCAGCAAAACAAAAGGTAATATATCGTTGTGAGGTTCTCTGACACCTCAAAATAACCTATTTATGCACAATCACCATTAAGATCATAAACACGAGGCAAACTTCTTCTATGTGCCCCAAAGTGGACTTGTATGTTAAATAAAATGGGTATAGACAAGAGTAGCACTGCAGAGGAGACAGTATCTTACCTAGCTAACCTTTGTAACTATAATATAAGAATTTTGTTGTTTGGAGAACTAACCAGAGTCAGCACTTACTCCAAAGGAAAGGATAACCATTATCCTGAAGAGTAAAATAGACAAGATCAAGGTTATAAAAATAACTTGAGATGCTTAACACCTGCAAATTTCTGCTTTCCTTGAGACTAAAAACCGTTCCTTTACAAAAAACTGTGAAATACAACTTCCTGAGAGGTTTTAAATTCTCCAGATTTGCTGTTTATCTGGAAATTGTCCTATGATAAATCTGTACAGCTTCACAGCACTCTCCAGACCTCTGTGAGACACAGCTCACGGCACCTGAAGGCACCACCACTATGAAACATGTTCCAGTTAAGAGTGAAAACTCAGTATTAGAAATAACATGCTTTGAAGGTAACAAGTCAGTACAGTGATTTATTTTGCACAACACAGGTCTGTGGTTATTGCTGGCTGCCTCTCTTTCATCATCTGTCAGAGCAGCAATCTAGAATCCCATCCTGGCAGCCAAAGTGCAGCTTTTCCGATGGGTTATGACAGCCCTTTGTCACCTCAAGGCCTCAATTAAACACATTATCCTCAGGCTTCCCCCAAAATCTTAATTACTGTACCCATTTAGATCATTTTCCCCAGGAACTGTGCATGAGGGGGCCAAGCAAACTGATGTTCCAAGTACCCAAGATTCACACACAGCACTCTCCATCCCATCTCTCTTCCAAGCAGGAGTGTCACAGGGAGGATGAAGCCTACAGGTTTATTGATTCTGCTCCTATAAATCAGGTCAGCTGGAGTCATAACAGGGGTTGTGTTTGGCAGGAATCTTTTTTTGTCAGGCTCAGAGAATTCACTGACAAGCAGCTTTTCCCATTGTAATGCAGATCTTTAATCCAGAAGACTGAAGTATATAAGCACAGTCACAACAGGATAAAGACCATCCACTTGTAAAAACAAACTCCCCTCCCAACCCCAAAATATATGTGAATGCAATAGAATGAAGAGCTCCAACCTCAATCCAGTGATGAACTCCGTCACAATGAAATCTTAAAAGACACATGAAGTTCAATCATGGCATTAAATCATCTTTATTCACCCACAGGTAAGCGAAAATCAGGGAAACAACTTTTTTTAGGGAGTGGAAGTGGGTGGTGTCAGTTTATCAATTCACTCCCTGCTTCTAACAAGCCCAGTTTAGAGGTTTTAAAAATATATTGTCAACTGATTTTTTTGCTACAAGTTTAATGCCTTGCATTAAAGAATTTAAAAGTCATATTTTGCAGATGCTCCTGGAGGAAAACAAGATTTTAAATCAAGGGCAAGAGCTAAGCTTTGATAATGCTTTGAATCATAAATCCTGCCTTCCCACAGTTAATTAGAAGTTAATTAAATGTTAAGCTGTATCAAGCATTCACCTTACTTACTACAAAGACTATAAATTTGTTCAGGAAGTCCTACTATATCCTAGCAAAGTGCAAACTCTCAGTCATAACAAAGAACTAGGAGATAGCTTTTTCTATTCCTTAGTTGGTTAAAGAAGGAAATACATGCATAGCAGCAAAACTAACATGACAACAGCTAACTTACCCTGTTCAGCAACCTGTCTTGAAACCAAGTACTGTAAATATCCTTCAGCACTGTCTCACAGAAATAAAATTCTCTTCTGCAAGACTACTCAAACTTCCCCTAAATATGAGACACATGAAATAATCCAGGGTTTAAACCAAAATGGGTTTAAAAGAACATAATGAAAAATGACTGAGAAGTGACAGTTGAAGAACTGTTGCTGTATTTAGAAGGGAGAGCTAATTTGAAGTCAGAAGAAAAGAGATATATGCCCATTTTTCTGCATAGCCCAGCACTCCTGTTAAAAAAGCAATTCTTCTCCAGTAAAGAAATGAATACATACATACCAGAATTATTTTACTGAAGTGAAGGACAGCAGAGACATTTCAAACAGACACCATTATTAGGGAATAGAGACAAGTGCGAAGCTGAGTTTTATCTGAGATATCTAAAGGCATTAGAAAGGAAAGAGATGAATATCAGCTCACCAAAACCACTGGCGATCTAACAACAAGGCTTGTCTCACATCTCCAGCTCCCAGTTCCAAGAGGAATCACATGTGCACCGAGGGAAGGATGACAAAAGGGCATGCTGTGCTCTCCTCCACTCCCCTTGAGTGACAGCTCTCCTAACAGGGAATCCAGGCACACGCTGCAAAATCTCAAAGAGTGGGAGACCTGAGAGAGCATGCTCAGTGCCTAATTTAAAATGGCCTGATGCTTCATCTCAGCAGGAGATGGCCTACTTCCAAACAATTTCAGGACTTTAAGTCAAATCTAAAATCATTAATTGGAATACGTGAAATTCAGCCACCAAGCAGCATCGATTTTTTTTTTTTTTGCTCTTTTTTTTTTTTTTTTTAAATCTGGGCTGATGCACAGATAATTATTTGCACTACTTTCCTGCAGGGCATCCTCAGGCTTAAACACTATCATCATGTGCTTCACTGTAATTACATGATGCCACTGTAATAGATTGAAAACCTTTTCAGGGTAGCATATGATTTGAACACTCAGCAGCACAATTCATAAATCGGACAAAGACAACAGATCTGCTGAATATTCTCCACATTGATTTAAGAATTATCGTACCTGGTGATTTCTGGGCAGGGTTGGGTTTTTCTAAAATTATTTATTTATTTATTTTAGGGTGGAGGAAGCAAGAAGGAAGGCTTGAGAACTGTCTAACAAGTGATGGCTTGAGAACTGTCTAGCAAGTGATTTATGTTCCAGAGCCATTTATCTCCACTTAAAATCTCTTTATACATAAAGAAACCATTTAGCTTCTCAATGAAACAATTTATTTGGATATCAAAAGTCATGTTATTCACATGCAAAAATTCTATGCCAAAGGAGGAGATATTCAAACCTTTTAGCCTAAGGAGATTAACATCTTTTAATACACCCACAGACAAGTGGTACAGGATTCTTGTCTGTTTTGGTTTTCTCTATCTCACAGGCCTCTTTCCATATTTATTGTATATTCATTTTTTCAAATGAATACACCAACTCTTTCCCCTCTTGTGAGAAGACAAAAGCTGCGCCCCAGGCACTTCTGGTTTTTTAAAATGCTTTTCTGCTTATCATTCAAGCTGAAAGCAGAGCCAGGCAGGCTACTTTATAAATGCTATATTTTAAAAGACGCTATAGAAAAAGGCAGCACAGCCCACCCTCCTGGTCTGTACCACACCTGGGCATAAGAACACAACTTGGAATAAACTCTACTAACTGCTATGAAACCCCCTACTTTCAGTAGGGTGGATATTGGTTAGTATAAGGTTTGGTAGAGAAGCAAGACATTATTCTTAAGCTTCACTGATGTCTACAAGTAACTTAAAAATGGGGGTTTACTATCTATAGAAAAAATGTTCATAATTATTACAAGAATCTGCAATTCTGACACAGTGCTGAAGTCTAAGACCTACACATTGCATATTCCTATGCTTTAAAAATCTCTTCACTAAGGGAATTATTTTAACATTAATCCTTGCCCTTTGCCCTTGAACTCACACAAAATGATGGGAAGTACTTTCACTTCAGCAATTCCTTCCAGGCATAAACCCAGAAGCCAAGGTGCACAACAGAGCTACGGCAGCGATTTCATGAACAAATGGAAACATCCCATTCCATATTCCAGAGATAATATTACATCCTTAGAAAAAGTAGTTTATTTATAATCACATAACGCTAACCGCATTCACTTGATTTTTTTAATCACACAATACCTTGGTAGTTGGGTTTTCTTTTACACCAATACATACAAAAAACAACTCTTGCAAGATCTGTCCATGCTGCAAAATTCAGACGAATTCTGCAGCCTACCATTAGGTGATGAAGAGTCCTCTTGATAAGAATTTTACTATTTCTTTGCCAGCAGTGAACACTTTAAAGAAACAAGTACTACATCATATTACAATCTAAGCTTATCCTCTTTTATCACCTAACTTTTCATCATTTGCTTTGTTATTGCTCTCTGAACTTCTGAATAGATTCAGACCTGTAAACTACAAAGTATTTTTAAAATGCAAGATGTCATTAACGTAAGAGTGGCCTCTTGAGTGAGAAATGTTTTCATCCAGGCAGGTTTGTTCTAGCTTCATTCTAAAACCAAAATAAATAAATAAATGCCATTGAAGAAAGATTGCTTGTACAAATCCACACCCACCTAATCAGTAGTTTGTAGTTTCCAAATACAAAAGATGAAGGGGAAAAAGAAGCTGCTAATAAAACCCATTAAAACTGAAGTAAACACTGTTCTCTTGTTTCAAGTTCATTCCCCTTTGCTTCCCAAAATGCCATCGAGCTGAGCACAAATTACAAGAATTTTCTTTGAGCTAGACAACGATTTACAAGTTCAAAAGTTCTGCTGTGAAGCACAACTTTTTGTGGGTATAATTCTCCCCCAAAAAGATAAATTTTCATGACAAAAACCCCAAACCCTTTGCACTTCTTGGACTGCCCAACTTTAGCTAAGTACAAGGCAATTTCAGGACAGTTTTGTTCTTTCTGTTGAGGAATCTGTCTTTTATTGTTTTAATGACCTACAAATTGTAGCCACAATAATGAAATGCAAGGGGGTTATGAATAGCACATAAAGCCAAAATACTTTGATTCCACAACTAATTCAAAACACTGCTTGCAAAGGCGTCTCTTGCTGAACTTGAAAAGGTTCCTTTACAATGACATAAATTTGAGTTCCAAGATCTGTCCACTTCATAAGAAAGTTTTACAGTAACTGAGTATAAATTTGCCAATTTGCAATCTAATAAACATGTCTTGAAAGAAAGAAAATAATTGAATTAATACATAAGTAGGGAAATGCACCCTGTACACAGGACTCCTAGAAAACAATTCTTCTGAATGTGACAAAGCTGGTATTAAAATCAAGTGGCCCTAACAGCTGAAACATTTCAGAAAATGTCTAATGACTGAAGGGGTGGTGGGTTTTTTTATTTTAATATATTTAAAAAGAAATCAGGTGGTAAATGCTTTTATCATTTTTCTTATCAACAGCTTCTTCATGACAGTTCACACACGAACAGCCCTGATCAGCAGAGCAGCTCCTTTTAATAAGATGGGTCTTCAGCAGTATATTTAAGTTAATTTTAAGCCTCAATATCAAACTCACCACTCTTCCAGAATGAAATATGATGCACTTTGAGGCTTATAACTAGGTTTTATATGGATTTAATTAAAAGCCTTGCCTTATGTAATTGATGTCTTGAACTAAACCTGATAAATTCTTCAGTAAATTATACACAGCTGAGTTTCACAAGACTTTCTGGCATCCTAAAAAGAATTCCACAATGATGCCCCTTATACATGAGCTCTTTCAGCTCTCCCCTCAGCTTTGGCATGATGACACAAGCAGTTTTCCTAGAAGTGATACCTCAAGTTGTCTCTCTCAAATACTGCATCACAGATACATAAGAATTCTTCCTTTTCTGCATAAAGCTACATTCTCCAGAAACGTGTAGCAATTTAAAATCTGTTTGCCATTATGTTATTACATCTTATCTATCAGCTGACCTATTCAAGTGGAAAGAACATTTTTCAAACAAAATGAAGAAAAAGGATATATCTGGGTCTAGACAACCACAAGGGAAAAGCTACATATGCAAAGTTCACAAGATGAGTAATTTTTCTCTTATTTATATAAGATAATTTACATTCTTGTTTCTGTTCATAGTTTTGACTGTGCTACATTTTTTCAGTGTTTCTGTTGTGTAATGGTTTACTCTTCCTATACCAAGCAGCATATTCTCTGCTTTTTGTTATTTTGTAATTATTCTTGCATCTCACTTGAAAATACTGTCTTGGTTTACAGGTTTTCTTTCCGTCCTGTGTTATTTTTGCCTTCTTCAACTTTCTTCTGTTACATCTTCCCTGTTAACCCACGTCCTAATGTCTTCAATACCGAGAGCAAATGAAACGGATGTTGAATATTTCCCACAGGGCAGACAGAACCAAAGGACCAAAAAGTCCATTTACATTTAGAACATCAGCTGATAAGTATCTTTTACTCCTTATTAAGTTATTGCAATCTCCTGATAAGTCTCACTCTTTATACTCTTTCACTCTTCAAATGCCCACAATTAGATTCCACTGTCAACTGTTTGAGCATTCCCATTTCTATTGTCATTTCCTTTCTAAACATAGGCTTGTGCTGAAGATACAATAGTTTGTGCTCGTGCTCTTGAATAAGTAAAATGGAAAAAAATAAGGTTTATATCTGCTGTTCACAGCTTATAAAAGCAGGCTGTGTGTTGGTCTTTAATAGATGACCATAATGATTCATCTGGAAAATTGTATCAGACAATGCGCCAGAACATATAAAACTGCCACTGCTGCCCAGATTGTTAGTGTTGTTTCCCAAGTTTAAATATATATATTTATATTACAGGGTGTCTGAGACTAAGACCAGGTCTGAACCAAGCACCTTTCAATAAATACAAGCTGCAGATGTGTCTATCCCAATGACAGACTCTCCACCCACCCTCAGAGGAGAGAAAATTCCCCTTCAACCACTATTCTCTTCATAAATTTGTCTTTTTAAAACAGTCATTAGCTTCAGAAACATGTCCAATATGGGCAAGAGAAAAACAGCCTGAAAAAGCAACTGTACTTGGTAAAGTAAATCTTTTACTGTTTCTAAAATTCAACCTATTGTATGTTTATTCCCAGAATTGCCATTAAAAGGAATCTAGTAAATGACTGCGTATATAAATATGTTTATTTTTGTTACAGGGCTGACAATCTCAGGAATCCAATCTGAAAACTTATTCCCCATGTCCAAGGCAATTGATTTTCTTACAAATTTTTATACTGCAAAAATTGTACAAGTCAAAGAAAATTTTTTAGGGCAACATCGTCACAGAGCTGGTCAGCTGATAACACATCCTTCAACTCTGTCTGGCATCAAAAAAGGCAGCATAAAATATTTTTCAGTTTTTGATGCAACACAGACGTGAAACAACCCATCAAATACAAGTTTCTGTGTAAGAAACATTGAAGCTCAGCAGCTCTTTTGTACTGCAGGACCTATAGACGTTTTCAAATCCTTATTCAATAACTGTCACAAAGCACAAATCCCTTTTATTAACTGACAAAGCCAGAGTTAAAACTGCTGAGATCCCATCTGGAAAATATCTCAGTTCTCTCTCAAAGTAACTTTCCAGTCAGCCAAAGCTCTTTGCAACATCCTTAAATTCATTCTGAATTGCAGTTACATATGTGCTCATTAAGCTGCTTCTTTCTATTAATGGCAGGGATTGTAGTAAAAATATCCTTTTGTAGAGTTATCAGTTTATAAAACAAATATAATGAATTTAAAATTAACTACTTAGAAGAACATGCTATTCTGACAACTTGCTGACTGTGTACCCAGTGCAGAATTACAGACACGAGCTCCGGCTGAACTCATCTGAACAACCACAAATCTCTGCCTCATCTTCCAAGCCTCTCAACACGCAAAAATTGAGTTGATGAAATAACAGCAGTGAAAGAGTGGAGAAAAAAGCCTCTTCTGCATTACAGAAAACGTAATATATTGCAAGGGAAATGTGTATAACATTTCAAAAATTAATTAAAGCGAAATACAGATCAGCATCACTAAATAGCAGAGTAAGAGAAGTTCACTGAAAGAAAGAAAAATTCTCAAAGTGCTCAAATGGGAAAAGGAATACAGAGCTCAATGGAAACTCACAAGTCAAAAAATAAACACATTGGAGGCTCTGAGGAATCACTTGCAAATGTGTAGAGGGTAAAAAGGGGAGAGACAGACCTACATCTCAAGCCTAACAGCTCATCTTTCAAACTTCAGAATCAGAAAGCTTTTCAACCAAAGAAAAAGAAATTTAAAAATAAATAAAAACATTTACAACAGCTTTTGAGAATGAATGCCACAGCTCAGAGACCTATCAGGTAAAACAAGTTAACAACAATAAAAAAACCTTCATGAACCAAACAAGCAAACAAACAAATGAACAAGACAAAACAAAAACCACTAAAAAAAATAAAGTTTTCTCACAGAGAACCTGGTTTTCCTAAAAGCATCCAATAAGATCATCCATCAAAGCTGCTGAAATAAAGAGGGTAAGAGGGAAGGCTGTCACATGGATAGTAACAGGTTCGCAAGAATGAAAGGACACCAATTAATAAACCTGCAAGGGCTTGAGCTCACATAAACTCTGCATCCTGATCTCAAAGAGGGAGTGAATACATAAGCTAAACTTCACCAGTATCCTCAGGATGCCATTCAGGATGACAATAAGGCACAAGTTGAGGGATCACGGAGGAATTATACAAGATTAGGAACGCCAGCAGTAAAATAGGAAGTGATATTTAATAGTTGCAATGTAACAAGATACAAACAAAATAAACCTCTGTATTTTACACCAGACCATGCAGTCACAGGACAAGGGAGAATGGCTTCAAACTGCAACAGTGTAGGTTTACATTAGATATTAGGAGGAAAAAAATCTTTCCTATGAGGGTGGGGAGGCCCTGGCACAGGCTGCCCAGAGAAGCTGTGGATGCCCCGTCCCTGGAAGTGTCCAAGGCCAGACTAGATGGGGCTCTGAGCAACCTGGTCTAGAGGAAGGTGTCCCTGCCCATGGCAGGGGGGTTGGAATGAGATGATCTTTAAGGTCCCTTCCAACCCAAACTATTCTGTGATTCTGTAATATTTAATAAAAGTAGGCTTTGAGATGACCATTTCTACTATGGAATAAAACAACAGTATTATAATAGATACCTTCTCATTGACTGCTCATGTCTCAGAGAATTCACAGGAGGTTTTGTGTGCAGATTAATCCTTATACACATATGAAACAACACAGAGCTCTGTTTGGCTTTTAAAACAACTCCTGGAGAGCTGGTGTGGGGTCAGGGATAAATACAGAAACCCATCAGGTGCAGTTAAACACAAAGATTTGAGCTCTGCCTCTAGAAGTCACTGAACCACAGATGCTGCTGGCCAGGAATTCTTGTGTAGGTTCTCCAAAAAACCCCCAAACAAATCCTCACCTCTGGCTATTTTGGTTTCTGGCAAATGCTGTGAAAACCAGCAAATGCACTGCTCAAGAAACCTTGAAGACAGCACGTATCAAACTACTGGAGATAATTTCTCCTACATTTGGCTGCTTTTCTCAGCTGAAATGAAGCCCAGTAGGAATGATACTATGGAATCAATTTATTAGAAATGTAGGGGATTTTTTTCAAACTTATGAATATCCTCAAACACTTTTTTCTATTCCCCTGGCTTATTCACCTTTTCAGCAAGGTAGGGAATGATCCACCCACTTGTGGCACAGAGTTGACTTTCACTCCACATTACACCAGCTTGCCAAATATGAACACCTCCCTCCAGCAGGCCAGAGCTCACCAAATGTTCCCTATTTCCCTGGAAATTGATGCAGCATGGATTGTGGAAGGGAGAGGAGAGTAATTCTCAAGCCACAGACACTGAAAGATTATTAAACCAGTGAACAGGATAATTAAACTCTGAATGATCCACAGCTAATTTGCAGTTGAACTTCCCTACACAACACAGCTCTGTAATTATAAATTTCAATCAGATACTTGATACCAGTCCTCGTTGGGAGGTTTTTCAGAGAGAGATGCCTGAAACACGGATACTATTTATTACACTTGGACAACAAAATTCACCAGCTAGAGTGTAGCTGTTTAATTTTGTTGTCAGCTGAACCACCAGACCCAGCACAGTGGATTAGCACTAATAACACAGGATTTCCTTCCATCCGAGCTGCCACCAACTCAGAGTTACCGTAACCAAGAATTTCCACTGTTCAGATAAATACCAACCACCTAAAGCTGCTGAAAACAAATCTAAATCATCAGAGTGACAGTTAAAATAAAACCAGCATGGATGAAAATCATCATATTCCGGCTTTCGCTTTTGTTAAAGTAGATTTAACTGATCTAATGAGCTTTATATTCCTCAATATGAAAAAGCCTACCTACATCAATAAAAACTAGAGGGAGCAACGCTCCAAATGCTTTTTTAATTGACTTTTGTTTTCAGGACAACAGCCCAGGGATAAAGTTTCATTATCACTCCAATATTTCACGTCCTTCAAAAAGTACACAATTTATTCTCAGGATACCATTCAAACACGATTCACAGGAAATAAACCAAAAACAAAACCACAAGAAAATCAACAATTAAATTGGATTTATGGGACTAATAAAAATCTCTTCAGTTTTGAATCCTCCAGTCAAAATTTATTTAAGATAGCATACGCCAATAATATTTTGCAGGCTGATTATGTTTTCTTAGAATACCCATCTTTAAAATTAAGATGTACTCACACTGACATGCAATCATGTGTATTTACAGTATCTTTACGACCTGAAAGGTAAACACTCGAGATATGACTTCCTATAAGTAAAAGTTTCATTATCATCCAAAGCACTTAAAAAAAAAAAAAGACAGGAAATTTGGAAGGCGAAGTGTAAGGTCTATGACATGCTGAAACCAAACTACAAAAACCCAATTAGTCTGAAAAGAAAAGAAGAAGATTAATGAGCAAGACAGCCAATATGTGTGGCTTCAATGCAAAGCCAGAGGCAATTCATTCACAGCTTTACTTTTCTTTCACGCAGCCTCTTGATGGTTTTTTTAAGGCTAAGGTATTGCTTAGACATGCACATGCACACTGAAATACAGTCAAAAAGCAGTATTGAAAGTGAAAATTAAAAATTGTTTTTGACATCCTACTTGAAAACCAGATAAATAAAAGAAAGATCAAATGCTTTGTTCTTCACTGATTATTACATGAGAACATGATAACTTTAATCCTATGCTGAGGAGATGAGAAGAACAAATAAAAATTTGCTTGTGTTTCGGGACCGCTGCTGATTCTAAACCTTTTAAGCCATTTGAGACCCAAAATTTCAAAGCAAACTCCTTGAAACTCCAAAAAACCCCAAACAATTGCAAAACTTCAAATAAAACTCAAAAACTTCACCGTCTACTACAGCACATCATCCACAAAGAAGTTTGTAAGTGCACTGTGCAGTTTTCCAGTAAGAGATTTTCTAGACAAAACTCACCACGTTTGTTTGACATACAGAACTCAACCAGACAGAAAAAACCCTCCTGGACCATCCCTGTGTCATGTGCAGCTACCAAATACTCAGGAAACCATTTCCAGACAAACTAAAGTTTAACACTTTTATCACATGAGTTCCTCCATCTAAAAAAAACTCAGTTGCAATATCTTATGTTGCACTTCAAACAAATTAAATTGCATTTGAAAACCCTTGAAACAATCATCTAATTTACTCTGTATATAAACATGCAGTATTATGGGATAATTATGAAACAACATTAATTATGGATTAATATTCTTTCTTGGTAAATCCTTAGCTGCTAAGACTATAATGCTGAGATATTACAGTATTACCAAAATGAATTATTGTGCTCTCAATTGCAGAGCGATGCCAGCAGAGCTGAAATAGGTTGGCAACATCCTGCCACGAGAGAAAAATAAGACTTTGTTATATTTCCTTAGCAAAGGGTGTCTTACAGGTGTTTACATCTGGCAAATCTTGTATTTGTAAGGGCTAATGAGACAGCAGCGCGAAATAACCCCCAGCTATTAACTGAGGATTATTAATTGAGTATTAATGGATTTTTAACTTGTCCACCCACAGCAGGGCAGCTCCTGAGGCATAGCTGCAGCTTTCAGCCCCCAGGAAGTAACACCACAGCCCATCAGGATGTGCTGGGATATTCGGGATTGCACAGCAGTGCCTGAAGGTACATTGTCATCTTTCCCCTATTTTTGAATAATTCACCCACATGTCAAAAGCAAACAAACAAAACAGAACCCGCGTTCAAAATCCCCACACCCAAACACTCCCTGCTCAAAAAAACCCCCCCATGGTCTAAAATTCAGTCACTCCTTTAGAACTGGAAGTTTGACAGACAAAGAAAAAAGTGCTTTTCCAAAAGTAAATGTCAATTAATGTGCTAATACACTAAAATACTGATCCCCCCTCTTCGATGCAAGGTGTGTTCAGACTTGTGTTGTTTTTTTTTTTTAAGATTAAATTAGCCTAGGTGAGACACCCCCAGGGTTCCTATCAGATCAAAACATCAAAATATTCTACGAGCAGTATTAAAAAAGTTAATTCTGCACTAAGTTTTAAAAAACCTGTTCCTAATAAATGTAGTTAAGACAAAGTACTACCAATTCTTGAAAGTAAGTTTTTGTTATGGTATTATTGAGTGTATTACTGAACAGTTTCTGTTAAACACAGGAGTTGCAGGGTTTGTTTGGTGGAGAGGGGTGCTGTCCATTTGTTCATTTTTTTTTAATAGCTTGTTATAGTCTAATAATTAGAGAAATCCTTCACCTACCTGCCCCCCGATTTTAGAATGGCTACTTCCTTTAGGCTTTATAATGGGAGATGATAAAATCAATCTCCATAAGCAATAATCTAGTACTCCACTGCCAACCACTGTAAATATGAATCACTCAAGAGAGCACACACAGCCAAAAAAAATGCTACCAAAAACTTGTTAGAAATACAAGTATCTGAAGTGCACACATACAGATATTTCAGTGCCATGATTGTAGGATCAATCGAAATTACACCACCACATCTCAAACATGATGTACTAAAGAACATCAAACTGACTTGTTTTTCCTAGACACAGGGGTATTCTGATTCCTTAATGTTACATTGTGGCATATTGCTTTTTTCCTTTGCTTTTTAATCTCTTTAGACAAACTGTTCCAGATTTTTGTGTGCTTGAGCAATGACTTGTGCAAGTTGACTGACAGGCATTTGAATTTCCTGTTGAGTGTGAAGACAGAAGGTACCTTTGATGATTATCAAATTTATTCCTTCTGGGTATGAATTCTAAACCCCACATTTTTACTTTAAAGACCAAGATCTAGCATTTCTGCTCTTTTAAGCCTTGGTAAGAGATACTCAAATATGAAGTGTCAGCATTTATATTTGCCTGTAACACGCATTTTCTCCAAAGCTTTTCAAACGTTTCGCCTCAAATATTTCACCCAAGTGTTAAAAGTTTAGAAGCAACTTTAGAAAGATGAACTGATGGCTACACTGGGGTCCTCTCACAGCAACTTTCTGCTTCCAAACTACATACAGAACATTTATGCCTCTTCATATATGAACACAGGTTAGTGTGTCAACAGGTCCATTCTAAAAATCATCCCCTAGTTCCTCTTCACTCTTGAAAACATTAAGAAATTCTACTCAGGTGTCAACTTCCTCCCCCAGAATTCTTACCAGTATCCCAGAACAACCCATATTTAAATGATTCAGATATGCATAACCTAAAGAGTTGGAGAAACAGGTTTTATTCATGATGGTAAATGCAATGTAATAATTAATTGTATGAAGTACATCTGAGAATAATTACACATAAACTAGTCCTCCTTGGCACTGCAGTACTTGGCATGGCTTTTGCAACCTCAAGTCACTTCACCTGGAAAATCTTATTCTTGTGCCAAAGAGTCAAATATATCCTGCATTAATATTTTAATGTGGAACGTGCATAACTTATTCACAGAAGTATGTGAAAGAAGGAACTTGATCTGCAGCGTAACTTAATATACAAATGCAACTTAAAAAAAAAAAAACAGACATCCCCCACCAAATAAAAACTAAATCCCATCCAAACATTTAGCTTGTTCTGAAAAAATGAAGCTCATAATGTAAGACAGTCTGCATTTCTTAAAATGAACCTCAAATGTTCTTCCTGGCTTGAACAGCAAGAGCAGGAAGGTTGCCACAGAGATGGGTCTTACCCTAAGCACAAGCCTCGTCAGTTGTACAAGGGACACAAGGTAAATTTATTCAGAAAAATCCCCAAACATTCTCACATTTGTTTGTCCATGGCATCACCTAAAGTTTCAAAGATCCTGAGAAAGGACTGCTGTGGTTTATCCCCATAAACCCTTGATGGAAATTTTTACACAATTTGCCTTCAGAGTGTGGAAAATAAAAATAGGAAGTTTCCTGGAGAAAAATACTTTTCTTTCCTCTGGGCTATCTACTCAGGGTTGGGACAGAAAGGAGGGAGAAGGAAAGAGAGGGCAAGAATGGATTAAACAGCCCCAAATTTCTATTCCTAACAACAACAGAATTACTTTACATTTGAAATGACAAAAGTCACTCCCTTTCTTCTGCTGAACCAATGATTTGATTTAGTGACACTGATATACTCCTAAACCACCAGTGACCTTTGGCTTCAAGACACATAAGGACTTGGTCAGTTCCAGTAGATTTATAGCCCAAAAAGCACAGAGAGTTAGAGATTTCATTAGAAAAGTGACACATTATTTAACACTCGCAGCACAGGTATTATAAAGTTCTTCCATGAAGGCTAATGTTTTTACCAGTCAGTGAATCCCAAATTCTTTAGGAGATTTTCCATCTGTACTCTGATGATTTTCAAGTGTCTGATGTGATTGGCAAAAAAATATCCAAATGTTTTTGTTAACAGGAAGGACACGACAAACAGATTTTAACTGCATTTTCAATATGTTCCTTGGATTGGTTTGGACACAAAAGTCAACACTTCCATAACGCAATGAACTATTTCCATTCCCTCCCCTAACATTCAATCATTTCAAGGACATAAAAAGCAACACTCAAAAGTATTTTGCCACTTCCCTCCCCCTTAGATATATATATATACACAAACTGGTTTAAAGCACAGCTACCCAGTGAAGCCAAGCATGCTTTTCCCCCCCCACAAGAAGGAAGAAAACATCAAATATTGCAATTCTCTTCTATTTATATACACTATATTTACAGTACGTGAATACTGCAACCAGTATTTAGACTTGTACAACAGAGAAGCATCACCTCTTACTCAGAGGCTACTCAGTCTCCTCTGAGAGTTTCCACACAACCAACACCTGAAAAAGAAAAACCACTCCTGAGCCAAAATGCTCAGCATAAACCACGTTAATGCTTCCAAAAAGGTCCTGTGCCCTTGGCAGTGCTTGCTGCAAGTCTGAGAGAAAGCTGACCGAAATCTCCCTCCCTCTCCCCCTTGGCTTTAACGTGTTTGTCCACGTATTAAGTGAATCCAGCTCCTCCAGCAAAAGCTGGGATGGGCAGGAGAACAGGCAGTAAATGCTGCCATCTACCAGAAAGTCACGAATTTTCTGCTTCAGCTGGCAGTAAGAAAGAAGGGAGCTGCTGGGTAAACACAGCAGCCAACTCTTATCCAGTTGTAATCTCTAAAACATAAAAGCCACTAAATAAAACCCACAAGAAAAAAAAAAAAAAGACCTTTCAAAAAGTGGAACCAGGTCCAAGTATGGAAAGCAAAAACGTAAAGCCGCAGTTCAGCAGGCCAAGGAAAATTGCCTCTGGCACATGGCACAAAAATTGAACAGAGGCTTGCTCCAAACAGACAAAATTCTCTCAGAATCTTAAGCAGAGGTTTGATCTGAAGATGCAGAAAGAGCATTCAGGACAGGCAAAACCACAGCAAAATAGCCAGGCACGCTTTACTCACTGGAGAAACCAAGTTCCCCTTAGAAGTGCCAAAGTGTTTCTTTATAGGCAAGAGAGTTATAAAGTGTCTCAAAGCAATGTCAGTACAGGAGCTTTATTTCACCGAGCTGGTAAGCGAACTGCAATAAAACCACCTGGTTAAATTAGTATTTATTTAATTTTTCTGAGGAAATAAGGAAAAAAATTAGTAGTATGACATAACGGCATACCTCACATATAAACCGGCTTTTGTATCAGAAGAATGCAGATGCCAAATGGTGATCCTGTCTGCTTTTAAGTGCTCCACTTGGCTCAAGTTCAGCTTCTGTATTGAGTGGTTATCAAGTATTATAATGAAGAACATAATTAACAGGTATTTTAAAGTATAGAGCATAGTGTGAAAAAATTAACATCACCTCTGTAGGGGAAAGCCTCACCTTGCACATTTACTGTAATGGAATCGTATTAATCAGAGCCATATGGTTATCTATAAAAATGTAATTTTTTTTTTTGAAAGGCCTTCATTCAGATCTCTTAAAGAAGCCTCACAGTAATGAAACAAAACCTGAGTCGTCTATAGGCAGGTAGGGAAATGCACAATTCAAACCCCATTATACTCAAGATATTCATAAGCTATCTGAAAAAGCAAGTGAAGAGCAGAGGAATAACTTGCAATTGAAACAAAATTATTCAGGACAAGCAAAATTAGATTGAAGAGGGCTGCTGAGAAAACCCACAATAGCCTGTGCCTGAGATACAAGATACCAATTGAGACGGGGTGCATTAATTGAAAAGGATTCTTACAGGAAAGGGAAGCACAGACAATGATCAGGCTTGGATTAGGTGCTGCCTTTCAAAAAAGGTCTGGAGATCTACACAGTGGTTTCAAAAAGCATCAGCTCAGCGGCAGACAAAAAGGCAAATGTTAAAGGAACTGAAACAGTGGCCAACCATGTCACCATTGAACTCCAGGGGGCATGCAGATTCAGCAAAATAAAAAATTAAAAAGGCAAGTTTTGTTCAACAAAAGAAGCAAATGGAATAAATTCTGCATCTCCTCACCACAAAGTATTCTGGAGAGCAAAAAACCCACACATATATGCAGAATAAAGTACTAAAATACCACAACATGCTTTGGTGCAGTTCTTACCTACACCCACACTCTTCATAGATACCCTATTTTTGTTACATTCTTTCCTAAAAGTCTCAACATTGATCACACGCAGGTCTCTTTCGTGTACCTAATATGACCATTTTGAGGTTACACTCTCCATGACCATTGACTAAAGCAAAAAGCAAAAAACAACCCTCCATTTACCAGACAATTAAAACTGAGCTGTACAATAACACCACTTGGACAAAACGTCCCAAAGGCAGCCTTAATGTTTTGGTTATTTTCCATAGGAACATGGGTATCAGTGTAATAATAAAATAGAACACTTCAGATTACAATCAAATCCTACCCTGAATATGCACTTAGGGAATGCACTAGAGTTGTTTTGAAACTACTGTATAATCCTTTATGAGAACAAACTGATGCTCCTGGGGCTTTTCTCCCCTCCACTTATTAAAAAATAATATGTTAAATCAATATTAATCTCAGAGCATAGAACCTACGCTCCCAGTTAACTGGTTTATTAACGTATAAAAAAAGTCTATTATTCCCAACCAGAGTATTTTCACACTCTATCACAAATTTAATTACTAATGGCACTTCAGACGTCTCACCAAATTTCAAAAACAACCCTCCTATCCCTACATTACATCACAGCAAGGTTAACATTGTAACTCAGGTGAACTGACTGTGCCTTCCATCAAGAATTTTGCCACAGAAAGCAACACTTGGGTACTGCAGCACTAAAAGACTCTTGACTTGTTTCACAGGCAGTCTGTTCAGCCATTGCCACACATGTATTTATAAGAAAAACAGCATTAACTCCCAAAAGACAAAAATTAATTTCCCTGCAGAAGCAGCATTTACATATAAAAACTTGGTAACCAGATGAACAAAGGAAAATAAAAAATTTGGTTCCCCAAAGAATGCTGAAAACACTTGGTGCAGCAGGCAAAGCAAAGTGGATTCCTAAATATGCCAGACTGTAACTTACATTATACTGGTTCCAGTCTTTAATAACCCCTGAACAGATCCCACATAACAGCTGCTTTGACACCCTGATATCACTACAAACATACACAGGCTACCAGCTGCCTCACAGTTTTGGCTTAAAAGATCCCTTTGTTGGCCCAGAAATCAAGGGGTGTTTGGATTTGTATGCTCCACATGATACAGGGAAACTTAGACAAGGACTAGTACCTTATCTTACATATAAGCACAGAATAAAAGCTCTTGCTTCAAAGAGATTTACATTCAGAGAGGGGAAAATCAGACCAAAAAATGCAGACAATATGCAACTGATGAATTACTTATGGAAAGCAAACAAACAAATCTATCCTGAAAGTAATATGCATTTGTAAAGTCTTTCCAAATGTAGAGTGCAACATCCAAAAAAAAAAAACCAAACCCTAAACCAAACAACAAACCAACCAACACAACAAACACCAAAACCAGACAAAAACCAGCTCAACAATCAATGCCAAAGTTTAACACATGCCCAAAGTGACATAATAATTTCAGACTGAAAACAAGAATGCTCATGCACAGCACATTCTTCTTCTGTAGGATACATAATCTCTCCTTATAGGTTGTGTTTGCCTGACTCTCCAATTGCCTTGCACTGTTTTTGATATCTCAAAGCAAAAATGTTCTGTACTCACTGGATGTGATTTCACCTGATTATTCTTGCCTAAATACAGTACACCCATCTCACTATTTTGTACATACATTTGATGTGACTGATGAAGAAAGCAGAAATTTGCCTATGGCATCAAACCCCATAATTGGATCTAATAACTAATAATACCTATTTCTTTACTCGTCCCACATATTTCCTTAATAAGAACTTACGTTGATTAAATATTTTAATATCAAATAATTTCCCCCTGTAACTGCTGATAATCTCAGACAAAGTAACTCTAATGAGCACTGTGTGAATCAAGATTTTTCAATATAAATTTGTAGGTACAGCATTTTTGCAAAGCAGCTACAGAGGTACTGATCCAACTTGTCCATTTTACCAAAACAACAGTGTTAAAAAAAAAAATTGGAACAAAAAGGAAGAGAATAGTTTGCTCATGGAGAGAGTGATAACGTAGAATCAATGTACCAATATATACATTCACAAATAAATTATTACTAACAAACTATTGCAATTTCCTGAAATGATGAGCTCTTGATTGCAGTATTTTCCAGGTTACCTATGTACACTTGCATATTTATGTGAGTGCCTCATAATTCCAGAATACAGGGAAAAATTAGACATGGAAATCTTACTGGCAGTACAACCCCTGGAGCACTCAGAGAGTCTCTGCTGCCAAAAGCACTTCAGAAAGGACTGGTTTTAATGGGATTTGAGTATCTGTTGATTGGATACCAACTTCTACAGTGACCAAGGCTGACCAGAGCAGTCAATCTCCAGGATGCTCCCAGGAATTAGAGAGGAGCAGCTTCGGCAAGGAAGCAGACTCAAAAGTCTTCCAAAGGGACATCAGCGTGGCCCCACTCAAATTTAAGCAATCCATTGCATCTGCAGTCTTTATTGCACTTCTCCTGCCTGAGATGTGAGGGAGTGAGAGCAAGAAGAGACTAAAACGAATACAGAGGGAAAAGAATGGGTTATGTGCAAGGCTATACCAGTGGAAAACCTGACTTTGCCACTAATTCCAAGCTGAGGGATCAAATCTCACAACGAGAATGCACAGAGGTCAGAGGAGGAAACCGTCAAGTATGAAAAAATGACCCAGCACTTATAAAGAAACCAAGCTGAAGGTAACCTGGGGAAACCACAGCAAGTCACAGAGGTGCCAAAGACAATTCAGCCAGTGCCAGTCCTGCCTCTCAAAAGGAACAAAGATCAAGCTCATGAGCTACCAATTAGTTCAGACTACAGCAGATTGTTGAAACACTCAGGGGCTACTTTAGCCAAACTAACCAATTATTTCATTCTTTAAAGATCTTTTCCAGACTTAGAGACTTCCTTGTCCAAGTTTCCCCTACCAATACTACCTTAGATATTAAATACTTATTACATATATCCTATAAGAGCCACCTCAACAAAATAATGCATATTCCCATTTCCCTTCCAGTTTTCTCCTCTCTCTCTCTCCTTATAAGCTGAATTTTCACTTTTCATTTCACATCTCTACAATTGTCTTAACTTCAAGTTAAGACATCCCTTTTTGTGTCAGACAAAGTCTTGCATTAATCTGCCTCTTCTTATTTCACTTCCCTTTAGAGTAGATTCAATCCTCTTGATACCATCCTAATATTAAAAATTAAGAATCCAAACAATCTCTACAGGTTTCTTGCAAAGGAAATAAAGACTAGAACTAAATACTGCATTTTAAAGGCAACATTTTACTTGGAGTACATCCAGAACTGCCTCTCACTTCACACAGATTAAAACTATTACTCCTCATACACTACTTAAGAGATCATGATTACTACTGACTTTAGAAGTAAAATTCCTTTCATAAACACCAGCCCCCACCCCTTTCCTGACATTAAGGAAGCTCTAGCATCTTTTTTTTGGTGGAACCTCAAAAACACACAAACAACCAACCAACAAAATCAACCTTAAGGTCTTACTTCATACAGAACGAATCCAAGCCGACAGCCTAAAGGCACTGGCATAGCAACTTCCTCAAGGCATCATTTTTATTACAAAAGCCAGTTTGGACACACTTAGAAAACGTGGAAATGGGGTTTTGTCTATATAAAGTTACACAAGAAGGCCACAGGGATCCAAAGAGCAGATGAAAACAGAAGCCTGAAGCTGATGGTGACTCTGATGCTGAAGAGACCCCTCACCTCGTGAACTGCGAAGTTCTGGGTGTTTTGAAAGCAGCAATACAATCACACCCTGTACCGAGCTGATCCACAGTTCTAAGTGAAGAATACCCACCCGTGAGGGTATTACACACTCAGCTGTTAGGACAGCGAGACAGCAGCTACAGAGAACTCAAGGGACTTGAACATCCAAGCTGGCATTTCCTTAAGTAAAATCTACTGCCTAAGGCGGTGTCACTCTGGTAGCAACTCAAAGCCTCACAGTTTTAGGTTGTTTCTCATCACTGATGCCTGCTGGTGAGGAGAACAGGAGACAACCCAAAAAATTCTCATCGTAAGAAGCTCCTTCAGTAACAGCATCTTTTGGAAGCATCTAGTATTCTACTAGAGAAGCTACACGAATGAGATGGTTTAATTTACAGTTCTACTTTGCAAAACACAAAGCAATCTTGTTAAAGACCACAGAAGCATTTAGAATTGAGCGGAAAGTAATACACAATTACAGATTGGTAATGAAGGAGCTGCTAAATGTGCTTAAAATTATGGGCTTCGCCATAAAAGGAGCAGCACAGAAGAGCCATGTACACCCTTTCTAAAATCTGGCACAACAGAGGGTGCTTGAGGTAACACACTTGAAACTATAAAAACACAGGAATTACCAGTGGGGAATTGCAGAGGGAGTTTGGAGGTGAAAGCAGAGCTGAGGCATTGTGAAGAAAGCTTCAAAAACATGTCAAGTTCTATCCTTTACTATAGAGTTTAACCACTTTTGGTGTGTAAGCTCAGTCTTTAAAAACTGCTACACCACAGTGTAAGTGTCAACACAGGCATCCCCTTTCAAATAATTTTTTGAGGTGCCTGAAGCTACAAGATTAAACCCCTTAGGAACCCTAACTCAAAACACTATCCCATTTACAATAACAACTTGAGTGCTGTTGATGTGGAGGTTCCAGCAGGATTTGCTGGCAGGGAAACCACCTCAAGCTCATCCCACCGCTCAGCTACGTCCACCGTGCTTGCTGGGTTACGTCACCTTCATCGAGGAAAAACCAACTTAAGTTGTGCTGACTGCTGACAGACACAAAGACTAATCTGAAGGCACGTTTCAAAAACTGCCCTGCTGGCTGAAGTGATGTGATTTATCCCTGAGTCTGAAACGAGGACAGAGCTCCTGAGCTGGTGGAGCATGAGACAGGGAAGCAGAACGCAAACATTCTGGTTCTCATCCCAGCCCGCTGCAGCGATGTGACAGGGTCAAAAAGGCATCCTTTGGAAGGCAGTTTTCACTACTGCTTCTCTGACTGTTCCCCAAACCATTTCCCAGCTAAATAACCCAACATGATGTCAAATATGCAAACTTTTTATTGCCACGTTTTCACCTAATCCAAGACATTCACCCGGAGAGTGGAACACAGCCAATCATGCAAGAGGTGTCCTGCACTTTTTGGGAGGAAATTGGGCAAAAACCTTGCTGCAACGCACAGAGGTTTCTAGAAAGAGTAAAAAACCACCCACTGCCCTGCTGCACTGGGAAGCAGGGATAAAGCTGCCACTGAATTTCAGCTTTGGACAGTTGCAGGATGCTGCTCTGAAGAGGTCATCTTTTTGTGTTAAGATCAACTGTCCTGTTATGCCTCAGCCTGAAGCCTGAAATAATGGCATCCAAAACATTTATATGCTATATTTAGTAGCAGATTGTTGACACAGTGACTGAGTAGAAAAATGCTTGTTGCTTCCAAGCCGAAAAAAAAGAAACCCAAAAAGCAACCAAAAATTAAAATAACCCAATAAAACACCTGAGGCAACTTTTTTTTTTACTCCTAGAAATACAAGTAAGTTCACCTCCCAACTGATGGCTCCCTAAGAGTCAGAGTGAACCCTAACTAAGCACAGGGCTAAGACTTTTAACCTACAAGCTGCAGTACTTTTTTTTTTCTGCAGATACCTTGAGCTTCAGAGCTCCACAGCAGTAGTCAAAATATGGAGGTACAAATTAACTCTGAACATGGTCATTTTTAGTTAACTGACATGTTTGGTTCACACAGCATCGATCATTTGAATAAACATGATGCAAGCCCTTTAAAGAAGCCAGTGCTGCAATCTGAAGTTTGTATTATGCAACTTGTATTAATTGGCCTGTTCACTGTGCAGAATGATTCCACCAGCTGCAACCTTTGTGTGACTACAGCAAAGGAGTAGATTTTAACTCCCGTTTTAAAAAATTAAATGTTATGGCTTTAAAACAGAAAGTATTTTAGGGGAAAAAAAAGACAAAAACCAACAACTTCCTGAAGTTATTTACTGAGACACTTTTGTCGATTTTTATATGCAAAGAAGCTAAAAAAGTCAGAGAGAAAGCTGCAGTATTAGAACTCTTCAAATG
This sequence comes from Ptilonorhynchus violaceus, assembly GCA_013397565.1. Lineage (NCBI taxonomy): Eukaryota > Metazoa > Chordata > Aves > Passeriformes > Ptilonorhynchidae > Ptilonorhynchus > Ptilonorhynchus violaceus. Next base: position 451,876 of record VZRJ01002945.1, read on the forward strand.
AAATTCAATGCAAATTCATTTACAGCCAGTTTCTACAATGCCATTTTGGGATTATTACTACTTATGTATCAAACTCATGCACCACTTCAGAGACTTTTGCAAATTTCGTTATTTCCAAGATAAAACGATTAGTAACTGATAGAATTCTTTATTATTTTGTTAAAAAACCAAAGGGCTCATTCAAGAAGAACATATAGAAGGTGCTCATTTGAAACAAAAGGGAGCCAATAAAGGCAGGAAAAAGAAAGATTAAGCACAGTAGCTGGGTTGGGGAGGGAGGGAGCCGTAGTGCAGCTCAGGTCCACATGGGGGACCCAAGTCTAACACTTAACAGCTCTGACACCGAAAAGTACCGAGGAGAGAGATCACAGCTCTGGGAGTTTAAAGCCTTTCCAAAGTGGCACATCCAGTCAAAGAACCTTTTCGATTATCACAGAATTTAAGAATTACAGGTACATGAACACCGTGGGTAAAAGGGAGGAGAAGGACAAGCACACATCAACTGATTGACACACTGGGGACTGATCTCACGCACCGACTCAACATTTGAAAAACTCAACTTCATATTTGTTCCTCAAAGAACAGACTCATTACACAGGGCTAGGGGGTGATCTGCAGTAGCCCACCAGTCTCTCGTGTGCTGAAGTTGTGCCATGAAAGCCTCCCTTGCCAAAACAACCAGGCCCCAAACAGCTTCTAGAACACCAAGGAATTTTCTTGACACTTCTTCGTTGGTTGTCACATTAGATACTCTGAAATAGTTTCTCATTACTTCTCCTCCGAGCCATTTCCTTCTTAAATAGGGACTACTTAAAAGCAAAGACGATACCCCAAAAGCATTTTAATACTGAAGAAAATTACTTCAAGTTGAAGCACCATGGCAACTACAAGTTGCTATGCATTTTAAGTTTATCACTTCCTTTGAATTTCCATTTATAACAAACCAGAGTTGTTTAACACCCAAACACGCTGACAGTCCAACACTCCAAACACGACACTTTCAAGTGTGACTCTCCGCCAGTCAACAAACAAAACAAGAAAAAAGTTAAGAAGTGTTTTACAGGCAAGAATAAATATTGAAATAATGGGGGGTGGGGGTGACCCTCATAAATTGCTTATTGCCATAACAGCTATTAACATCTTTGCCAGTCTTTTCTTATGGAAACATCACAGGTCATAGGGAAGTGAGTGCACTCACATGAAGTAAGGAAATGTGAGAAATGCTTAGAATTCCCATTCCCTTGTGAATGGGAAACCATAGCAAGATAACTGAGGAGATAAAGTAGAGATGAACACCTGGCAGGAATATCCAAGCTTAAAAAAATAATAGTTTTCTACATGTGGTTGCAGAATATCTTTACATCCCCATTCACAACTATCTTCCAAGTCTAAAATGTTAAAATCTGCACATGCAGTACATCTGAAGATGAAGATAAGAAGTACAAACTAGGTTCTTTTTTTAGAGGGAACCATTTTTCAGGAAAAATGTTAATGTCTGAAAAATATAGAATTTATAGTGATGAATTTTCAAGATACTTTCCATGTTTTAGGCAAGAAGACATCTCAATGGGTGAGTACCTATCCAAACAAACTCTTCATACGGAAGCAGTTTAGGGCCTGCTCTAATTCCTGTGTGGAAAAAGACAAATATCCCCAGTTAATAATGCAGCTCAGATTCAGTTCTTATTATGCACCTTAACTAAATCTTTAGCAAAACAGATTTTTTTTTTTTTTTAATAGACTTGCTCATTTTTAAGCTTTCCTATGTTTTGGACTTCTGATGAGATCAAAATATTGCTCATATCAGAACAGTTACTAAATCTAAATGTTTACAGTGAAAATCTAAACACACAGTAATTGGTGAACACACAGTACAAGCAAAATTTTGGTGGAAAGGCACTATTTGGGCTACAGCATAGAAGTTTGCCTTCTGGATTTATTTCAGTCCACTCGAGAAGTCGAAACCAGAACCATTTTCTCATTGACAAAATTAAAAGATTCAACTAAATATGTTCTACTGTGAATCTCATTCCATGTGCTTCTTGCAGAATACACCTCTTGCTTCTAACAGCTTCCCAGTATTACATAACTGCCCAGGGAGTCTGCGTCCAGGGTCCAAAACGTGTTTCAGTTCACTGATTCTACTTTAGCATAAAGCAGACCTTGCAAATTCAAGCCAACACCCACCCGTGGGACTGCTGTAACTTATGCCAGGGGCCCGTTTCAGACTGAAGGGACCCCTTTTTCTGTACAGTAACTCAGCCAAACCCCTTCTGCCAGCAGTACTTTAGGGCTCAGATCACCACCTTTCAAGGAACTGAGCTGCCAGACTCTGTTTAAATACAACTCCTCTGTCTGAAGTAAGTTCTTTAAAGAAAAGGCAGTTTGCTTTGTGAAAACATCCCATATCTAAACCATCATATATTTCAGCAATTTGTTTCGTGATGGCACAAGGAAAAATAGGACATGTTTCATGGTTTTGGTCTGTATTTTTACAGCTGAGTGTGCTACAGTAGTTACTTTTGCTATTAAAAAGTTAAAACTAATGTTGGTAGTCTTTATGCACTTAAATAAAAAATAGGTAATGGATTACTTTTCTATTTCTACATCAAGTATTCAAATGAAGCATGTACATCCACTTACAGGCTGCGTAAAACTTATAGATTCTGGATGCTTAATATAATAATTGTGTAACTGCAATGCATCCTGTGTGACCACCTTTGCTGCAAAGGCCACCAGCATCCACTAAGCAAAGACAGGGGCTTCATGAAAATTCTTAATGGTCTGCAAGCTAAAACGCTGAACAAAAGGAGAATTATTACTTTGCTGCTTTAATTGGCACTGGCATTTCAAAACTAGCAGATTTCTGAAGAGAAAGGAGCAGCAAAGGATCACATAATAGAAGGCACTCTTACAAGAGCAAAGACTAAAAGGAAAGAAGTGTCAATTAAAAGATTCACTAGATGAAAAAAAGACACATCACAAAACATTTAAAATCCTGAGCAGCCACAATCCATGAAAACTTCTGAACAGATGGGAAAATAAGCAGGGAAATACATCAGAAACTGATTATGTTATTTTGACTATTGTCTATTTCCTGCTGATAAATAACAGGATGTTTTAAAACTCTGAGTGAAATTCAAGGATCATAACACGCACATTTCACAGTAATTGACTACAGTAGCAAGCAGAGGAAACAAAGAAGAGAACCGGAAAAGCAAAACCTTTGGTGCCCAGAACACCACACATTTCAGTCAGGTTTGGGTTTGTTTTCAAATACACCTGAGTAACTACAAATCACTTTCATAGGCTGAACACCTGAAACAGAGTCCAGCAAAAGGAAAATTTAAGCTATTATTTCTCCTTCAATGACCCCTCTGGGCTGTCAAGGTAGAGCTGAAGTAGAGCTACATTTCCTGGAGGAATAATCTGTGGAAGAAACTGCTCCAGCTCGGAGAGATGCTCAGCACAGAGCAGAGCACAAATCTCACCAGTTCCCAACAGAGGGAGCTGGCCAAACTTGCACGGTGGTTTGGCTGGTCTCAAAATAAAACTCAAGAGGTAAAACAACCACACGGAATAACTTATTCTCGCTTCTGTAGGAAGGAGGATTTAAACATGCCAGCAGCCAGGCTATTTAAAAATGGGGAAATGTCGCATTATTTCACAAAAAAAAAAAAAAATAAGGCAAGCAAGTGGCAAGATATTTAGTTTTTTTTGAGATACTTCAGTTGAATGTGATGGTTTAAAAAAAATTCTGTAATCTTCTCCAGTTAATAGGCTGCTTACAGGCCATGAATGGACCATGAGATGGGGCACCTTTATCACCCAGGGGGCAGAGAAGGAAACACTGCAAATCATCTGGCAACGATCCCAATCATCTGAAAACCAGCCTTTAGTAAAGGGAATTCTTAAGCTGTAACCATGACTGCAAGACAAAACCAATAAAAATAAAAAATTAAGTTTAGAAGGTTTTTTTTTTTGGTGGTTTTAAAAGCCAAAAATCCACACAGTACTGCTAAATCTTATCTTTTTCTATAATTCCATAAGGAACCACGATAACAAATTATTCATTGTCACAAGAGTGAATGTCAAGCTGTGACCATCCTGACTCCGGACAATTTGTGAAAGAACCCTTTGATGTGGATTTAAATTAAAAGGGCTCTTCCTCTTGCCCCCAAGGTGCAGTAAAACTCAGATGCAGACTTCAGTCTTCTGGCTTCATTTATAAATTACTTTTTGACTGACAGGAGACTTCCAAGAGATTCTCTTTAATGCAGATGGGAAGATAAGAAAGTGGCTGTTAATCACATCCATAACATGCATGCATATTGCAGCTACCAGTCTTAAAAATTACCAGGATTTTATATTTTTAGCACTTGAAATTCTTGCAGAAGCAAAATGACATTCCTAACACTTCTCAGAAGAAAAAGCGAGACACTTCAGTATTTTCACATGTAACAGCTACTCGAATTAAGAGCTGATAAGGATCTGTAACTAATTAATTAAGATGCCGGTTGATATCTATTAAAGATAAAATACAAATGAGCCAAGTCCTCTGACATATTATATACACAATTGATGTCTATCTACTTTTGGAAAAAATGGAAGTATTAGTTCCATCAGGTTACTTGAGGTTATGAGAAGACTTACAACTTCTATACAGCCCCTTCTCCCCCAGAACACCTAGAAATGGATAATCTGACAGCTCAGGGTGCACCCTGGCAATTCAAGACCAAAGACACATTAAAATACAAGCTAATTTGTGAGCTGTAAGCCATGGACTTTCTTTATGATGTGCTATAAATAACAGGCACATCTCTCTTCCTGTGTCGTTTTTCCTAAGAGGCTGACACAAATATATCTTTGGTACAAGTGGAGAAGTAAAGTAACCTCTTAAATGTAACATCTAAGCAAGGAAACCTCCACGAAATGCTGAAGTCTATCTGAAAGCAGACTCATTAATGGATCAAGTCAGCTTCTTTCTCTTGCAAGTTTCCAATCATTATTCCCCTGTTGGTTCTTTACACTTATTTCTGTAACATATTTAGCATAGGCCCTTTTCTGCCATATTCAGATTAAAGACTTCCTTCAGAAAACCACTGAGTGTTTCAGGTTGCATCTGCTACTTTAAGCACCTTCTCACCCAGAAGAATGACTTGAAAGTACCCACCACTTTTGACAGCTATTCAGCTTCATTATTTCAGGAGTTCTGATGTTCATTTCACTGCTGCTGGTGAATTCTCACCACTTCAGATAAAATACCTTCAGAACAAGTAAATGGGGACAGTAGGCTGTACACAAAGAGGGCTGTCTGACACCAGCTCAAACATTAAAAACGGTGAAAAGCTGCACATGATTTAATATCTATCATACCTTGCTGCACATAATTTTTGAAGTCTTAATTACCAAATTTTTATCTTGATCTCTCTCACCTCTCCCCACATCCCTCAACAAATAACTTCCTAAATAAAACAAAGACTGGAGTTTTATAGGTTGGTTGGGGGTTTTGTTGTTGCTTCGTGTTTGGTGCGTTTGTTTTTGTGCTTTTGAGGGGCTTGCTTTTTATTTTTTAGGAATGATCTAAGACATGCAGATCCAGACATTTAGAGAGCTAAAGCAGACTGACATATGCGAACCATCCTTTGTGGCATGTGCTGGGAAATCAAGCATTGCATCACCAGCATTGTTACCAACAGAAGCATCCGGCTACAAAGTGCAAGCCAACGCAAAATGTGCATCTTCCACGAGTCATATTCCTGCTCGAAAAATGCTTGACCCTACCCCCTTGCCCAGGCAATGAATCCAAAATCTCAACATCCTTAAGGCTGAACAACTTTTATAAGCACTATATGGAGTCAAACATTCGTTCTGCACTTGCTCTTTCCTTTTTTTTTTTTTTCAAATTTCGTTGTTGCTGTTTTCGTTTATTTTAATTTATGAGTTGTCATGTTGTAATTTCAGTTTATCCTTATTTTTTGGTAGGTACCAATGTGATACACCATTTTCCATGTTAAAAGTCAACACACACTCACATTCATGAAACTACTTCCTGTCTTGAGGGACTTTTGTTGTATCTCAAGTGTTGAATCTTCTTCCAAAAAGATTAAAGTTTAATCTCCCTAACCCAAATTTATTTAAATATTTTGGTCTGAAAAGTTATAAATCCCAGTTACACAAAGCTGTGTTTATGAAGTCCTAAAGTTTTCACTCGTTCCTTCTTTCACACTGCCATAATGCACCACTTCTCAACAGTGCAAAAAAAGTCAACACCAGCATTAAAGTTTGTGCAATCCCAAACGATTTAAAAAGGGAGAAAAAAAAAGGAAAAAATAGAAAATCCTTAAGAGCTTCACAGCAGTCATCAGGTACTCACCCTGGGGCTTAAAACAAGTTTTTCCTGTTGACCACACCAACCATAAAGTTCATGGTTTAGCATGGAAGAACACACTCCAATTAAGCAGTGGCGTACAAAAAGGATGTTTACTTTTTCCTCCTGTGCTAGTCCTTGTTCATTTGCAGATCCAGGTAAGATAATTAATTGCCAAGGCTCCTCCACCCCAGCATTACTCAGGTGTTTTAAGCGAGAAGTGGAACAAAACAGCGAAAAGGTTAAGAGACACTGTGCCTAAATCAAAGCACCACAAACAGCAAAGCCAGCGTTTTATTGTTATTGCCTGTTTAACTACACTTGAAAGACGAGGTCCTAAACTGGTTGTAAATTGTTGTAAACTGTAAGTTCATCACCTGCACCACCGCCCAGGAAAGCTACAATCACATGTGCAACGTTGTGCAATTGCCTAATAATCTTCATCCAAATCTCACTAAACCCCACAGCTCCATTGGGTCATTTCTAAGAGCTGCAATACTGTGGGTCTGAGAGCAATAAATTAACTCGGCTGATGAATGTCCTCCATTGTTCTGGTGAAAGGAATCACACAAAAGCAACCGACTGCTTTTCTTGCTCCCAAAGATGAGGTTTTTGTTTGAGCAAATACTCAGCAAAAGGGATGCTGAGCACCTGTGGAAGAAGTTTCATAGGAACTTGCTGTTTCATGATGTCAGATGAGAAAGGCACTGAAGTCCTGGACACAGGATTGCTCATTTTTGAGAGGTGTCTAAGAAAAACATTTGGTGGATTTTTTTCTTAATTTGGAAAAGGGATTAAACATCCAGATGCCATTAAAAAGAGAAGAAAATATTGAAAATATTACAAGCTAGCTCTCTCAATCTAAAAAAAAAAAAATAGACACTTTCACACATTGCCACAACAGACATAACAACAGGACTCCACAGATAAAAAGAAACCAGTCTTGCTTTACATTTGAAGCATATTATTAGTCCAAAATACAAGTGTTTACTCCACTTCATTTTGACTTTATATTTGAGGCATATTATTAGTCCAAAATACAAGTGTTTACTCCACTTCATTTTGACTTATGTTGGCCTTATGAGAGAAAAGGTGAGGGCTATATTTGGGTCACTTCAACAAGCACCTTACATTCTGTTTCTCTCCTGCTTCCACGAGTTAAAAACCAAGTCTGTGTCTTAAATTCTCAAATTAATACTAAGATTTCTGAACTCCTACCCTGGCAAGTACTACCCTCTCAAAGCTGCAAAGTTAAGGTTAGTTTCTAGCCGACCCAAACCAATACAATCAGAACTGGATTGCTCCTTTAGAACAGGGATAACATTCCCGGCAGGTACAAGTGTGTTAAACCTCATTTTATAACCTGCTTCTAGATGGGAGATTCTGAGCCCATTAAGCCTCAATAGCCCTGCATCATTTACAGCCTTTAAGTACAGTATTCGTGGTTCCTTGCCCACTGCTAAACTCCTGCAGTTTTCTTCCTAAATAACAACATTTCTAATAGAAGAGCACTATTTGAATACTCGAAAATAACCCACCACAGAAAACACCCACCCCTAAACCCCACAACAAATGTACGCTGATTTTACTTCATAAACCACCGCCAAAGAAATTAGCATGAGTTAGATAAAAGATCAAAGCTTTTCATATAAGGTGACACAACTGCAGCCATGACTCACATTCATTCTGTTCCTGAGGGAAACAGGTTTGACCAAGTGAAGAAGTTGCAGACTCAACAGGTAAGCTGTTCTCAATATCCTGCTTGTAGTATCTTTGTTACTCTTACCAAGAGTTTACCTTGTCCGGATGAAACTGTGGCATTCAAAAAGAATCATCCCAATGTCTTCTTTTAACTTTATTTCCCCCTACACTATTCAGAGCAGCTAGTGCCATGGTGGTGTTGCCTGCACAAAAATGTCAAACTTCACTCCATGCACTCTAAAAGTTAGTTAGAATTTTCTCCAGTCTATTCCTCATGGTACCACTTCTTCAGCTCTGCTTCCAAATTTTTCCCAGACGCAGGAACTAAAATTAACTGCAGCGATGATCTCACCGACACAGATTCTCTCAAGGAGGTGTCCAAAGTTCAGACTCGCTCTATTTTCTGAATGTTGGAAAACACCACACTTTGGCAGACATCTGGCTAGGCAGCCTTCTCTCTGCTTTACCAGAGAATGTCAAGTAATTTAGGACATGTAAAAGATGTGAAAGCACAGTGGAAATCTCTAGCTGCGATCAAACTGGAAATACTTGCACATGAGACAGAACCATGCAGCAATGCAGCCTTGGTCTGGAACCAGCACAGAAGCATGCCAGAGATGAAAAACAATCCGAAAGCCTTTTTATGCTCCAGAAAATTCACTCAGGAAAGATTTCTTGATTAAGTAGCGGATTCCCTAGCATATCACACAGAAATCAATTTCTGAAGCTCTCCGTAATATTTTTCCCATACAGAATAAATGCTTCTACACAAAACTTTGTAGGGCTTAATCATGCTTGAGCTCTAACCCACACCAGGCATACTTGAAATTACCTACTGTAGTCCAATGCCATTATAAATGTGTAGCAATGCATCTCTTCATGGTCACATTTGAACCCTGATCATCTCTTAGCTTGGCTTCCTCTTGGCTAGAAGGGCAACCATACCTAAGTCAACAGTCCTTCAGTAACAGTCTCAGCGCTCTCAAACTGACACTGTCCAGGTGACAACAGCCATAAGACAAATCAAGGTTTTATATACACTGGCAAGAGGGAACGTGCACAAGGAAGAGAGAGAGAATGACACAAAGGTGTCAGAGGGTAGCTGTACCTATACTTGTCGCTTTTCTCCCACATAAAGAGGCAAAGCTGTTTTTCTCTGAAGTGGTCTGCATTTGCCACAGACAAATTGATGCTTCCAGAGAGAGCATAAACCCCCATCAACCCCAAAAAGTGACCTCAGCTGAGTTACAGGTCTGTGTGTACAGCAGTGGGACCACGGTTACTGTTCCTACCTTCTCCTCTCAATTTATTCCTTCAAGAGTAACATATTTATGAAGTAAGATTAGGAAATTAATTTATTGGCATGAAAAGGCAAGTAGTTACAAGAGACAATGAAAAAAACCAAACTCCCCAAAGTGCATGTGTTATCAAACTCCTCAAAAGATCCTCTAAAACAAACCAAAAGTGCACACAGTGTGCACAAAAGTGTCCATCAGTGCACACATTTTCTACAAAAGTCCATGTTCCTCTCTTCCTCCCACTTTAGATTCCCACATAAGAGGGAACTGTTAAATTTTTCAATAATATCTGAAGTATAAATTAAACCAGGTTTACTCGTAACACTCACTGCAACAGGCTCAAACCACTAAAAAAACCCCTCAGTAGTGCAAGTGGTAACAACAGGTAAAAAAACCCACATTGTTCTTACCATCTTTACAGGTACCATTCACAGCTACACTGTATCAATTAAAACTACAGGAAATGCAAAAAATAAAACTGTACTGGTTTCCAGCTTGACTTCCAGGTCTTTTCAAAAGAGCAAAAAGAAAAAGTGAAAGTACCTCTGTATCACATCAATTAATATAAATAATACATTCATGTTATGGAGAGAGATGTAAAAAACTTTATATATATTTTTATATATATATAGACATATCTCTATCAGATTTCATAACATACAGTTTATTTGAATGCACTGTATCAAAAAATAGCCAACTCAAATAATAAATATAGAATGGTAGCTTACATCTGCACTGTTCTTATTAGCATTGTTTAATGCAACTTATTTCACACACACAGCAAACCAAGAACATCTATGCAGGTGTCTTGCTTACAAGAAATTGTCAACAAATATTTAGCTATTACTGAATTCAAAACAAAACGCCACCACCACCACCAAATCACACAAAACAAACCTCATTTTGTGTGATAACATCCAGTAAAGCTGTCACACTCAATTGTCCTCCAATTTCATTTTAAATGATTTAGCATCAAGTGCTTCACAGGCAAGCGCATATTAAAGTAAAAAAAAAAACAAAAATCACATCAAAGAACAAACTTTTAACATTTGAGTTCTTTTGCTATCTATCCACAAGATAAAAACCAAGAGTGTGAACCAAACTGAGAAACACTGCATCACCATTAGCATCATCTATGGTATTGAAGATGTTTAAAAAGCACAAGAGATTCTCCTCTCTCACACCAAGTGACAGCTTACAGGACCAAACCAGAAATGAGGCAACTTAGAGCACTGCTCTGTGGCTTCACTGCAGAGTTTCTGTTTTCAAACCACAAAACTGTCTCAAGAAGGTACACAAGCGTTGGATGGTTTTGTTTGGCTGCTGTTTTTAGATGATTTAAAGACACTATGAAGCTCCCTCTACTGTTCTATTTATTCCTGAGATGTCAGTAAAGCACAAGACCAGGAAAAATGCCTTGTCCTAGACCCTGGTCTGGGTCCTAAAAGGAGAGATAATTTGAATACTAAGAGGTTTTTTTCCAACATTTTTTTTATAAATTGAAAAGTTCTGAATTCCAAATTCAATGTAGTATAGAGAAGATTTTCATTAATAGGTACTGTAGCACTTAATACTTCCAAACAAAATATACAAACTAATAGGAAGTAGAAATCATCCCCGCTACCAAAAAAAAAAAAAAAAAAAATCTATAAACACAATAAAAGTCACTAAAAATACTACACAAAGTAAAAGCACTATAAATTTCACCTCCACACAAGTCGGTGCTTGAACCCACTTCCATTAACTTTTATTCTGTATTTCAACTATTGATCTTTCATCACATCCACTCAGATAGGAAGGGGTCTTTAAGCATTCCCTCAACATGTCACCGAACTCCAGCACTGCAGACAAACTCAAACCAGAGCTTTTGTGAGAAGCCTGGGGATAGTGTTTGCTCCCAGTGTTCATCCCAATCCAGGCTGCATCCCATCAGTCTGCTCTGAACCAACTTTAAATCAACCACCTCAGTCTGAGCTTCAGTTCCCTCTCAGGGACACACAGCCAGGATTTTAAAGTCTGCATTTAAGGTATGACTTGATTTTTTAGCTCAGGAGGACAAAGCTGAAAATCACTTCTTGTTGGTACTGGGATCCATAGAGATGCCCAGTCTGCACCTTTACGAAACAGCTCCTGATTTCAGAGACATTTATGACTCTTTGTAACCACAAAAGCAGCAAAAAACCTGCACTCAACCTGATATCAAGCACTTCTCAGAACAGAGATCTCTGCTTGCAGCTACATTTTTGCTTAGGATTCATCCTTCCACATCTCAGCCAAAGGCTGATGTCCATGGGAAAAAATCTTAGTACGATATTATCATAAGGAAGAGCCACTGTTTCACTCACAAAACATCACCCAATGATTTAGGCTGGGAGATGCCTCTGGAGCTCATTTATTCTGACCCCGTGCTCCAGGCAGCTTCAAACCTAGTCCAGGTTAATTAGAACCTCGTGCAATCAGGTTTCAACCATCTTCAAAGACAGAGACCCCATGGCCACCCTGGACAAGAGCTGAGATGAAGCAGGTCACAGATTAGGCTCCTCTCAAGGATAATTACATTTCCTTATCATCAAGAGCTAGCAAAAGCCCCTACCACTGCTGACAAAATTATATTGCTATGTCAAATAAGACTGGAAGAGTTAGCAGCAACAGCAGCAGCAGCTGTCAATGAACAGTAACGGAGTTCCTGCACTGAAAACTGTTTCTGACAGTATTTTTCAAAGAAGAATCACTTCCTTAAGTCATGTTGCCAAAACTGACAAGCCTCCTGGTATTCAGTCAGAAATACTTCCTCTGTTTCTAGGCACAGAGGTCCAGATATTTCATGCTATGCTGTGATAACAGGTGGGTCAAATACAGAATATGTTTTCTGCCTTTGAAACCAGCAGACACATCAAATAATCCATGGAGAAAAAAAACCCCAGTGCTTACAAACAAGCCAGCTAAAGGAATGGTCTTTTCCTTTGTTCTATCAATGTGATGAATGACTTGCTGAATCGCTTCTGAAGTCAACTTCTTTTGGTGTTTGGGGTTTTTGTTTTAATTAATTATAATAATGAGTCAAAGACTACATAAGGAGTCAAATTCCTCTAGGAGCTTGTAGCCAAAGTAAGCATTCCTTTTTGCCATTATTTCATATTTGGTGCTTCCCTCCTTGATTGGAAAACCATCTTTACCTGCTCAGTCAGCTTGGCATTCATTTTCTGATGTTAACTTCAGTAGTTTAGTCTCTAGCTGTAGGATGTAAAAGTCCAAGAGAGGACCTGAATTTTTGACATAGAAACCAGCAGAAAACTATACAAATATCAAACCTTGTTTCATATGTATGCAAACCCATGTGCACACACATGACAGCCCAGAGAAAACAGGCAGGGGAAGTAGCCTTCCCCTAGTCCCAAAGTCACTCTTAAAAGTTCATAAAAGTTTAGACTTGTACCTACAGCTGTAATCCACAGATTTTACACTGACCTCAGATAGCTCTAGTTATTAAAGAACACAAAACACACTGCTAAGAAGAGTTAATTCTACAGTTCTGCTGAATTCCTGTTAGTACAGTTACTTTTTAACTTGACTCATCTTCCATTTCAGCTGTACCCAACACCATTCTTTTTCACACTCCTGTGAACAGACAGGCAAGTCATTCCATTCAATAAACAGTATTAACAATTTTGCTGGATTCTAAAGTTTCTGCTGATTTTGGAGGCAGCCACAAAAGCAGACTTCAAAGAATATTTTCACATCTTTATTTCAATATGCTTTCTATGCTAGAAATAGCACCTACTTACTGTTTTAGTTAATCAAAGAAAACTGTAAGTATAAATAGAAACACGAGTGAACTGCAGGAACTACTGAGCTGGCATTACTTAAGTATGCACATAAAAACACCGTACAAAAACTATAACCAAATCTACATGTCAGATTTTTTCCCCATATAGCAGTAGTGATATTTAGTGGAAACATTTCAGCATTAACAAACCCTCTTAAGGCAGATGGAGCCTATGCCAGCATAAAAGTCTTTTTTCTGAATAGCTGATACTCTCTGAGGAGCTGGCATTTTCAGGAGCTCTTCTGGAAAATGCTACAGGTTCAGGTCAGCTCACATCTCTCACTGAACACTGTTCCTACAACAGACGCATTTTCAGTTTGATTAGACCTGCCCTATGAATGCACAGTTGCAAAACCCACTGCAAGAGAGGAAAGGCTGCACGACCACAGGAAAAGGAATCTGTGGCACTGATAACTTTTATAGTTTCAAGCCAATCTAAGCCAAGATGAACCAACCCTGGGAAAGTGTTCCAAAGGGACAATAAAAATATGAGTAAATACAAAACCCCTGACCACCTTTCTCCTTGGAGTGAGCCATTAACTTTGAACTTGGCAAACCCACATCCATGCCATATAACTCTGACTGCAGTTGGGACTGTTCAGCCTGAAAAAGAGGCTTTGGGATGACCTCATTGTGGCCTTCCAGTACCCAAAGGGAGCCTGCAACAAAGAGAGTGAGGGACTTTTCACAAGGGCCTGGAGTGACAGGACAAGGGGCAATGGCTTCAAACTCCCAGAGAAAAGGTTTAGATTGGCTATTAGAACGAAATTCTTTCCTGTGAGGGTGGTGAGGCCCTGGCATAGGTTGCCCAGAGAAGCTGTGGCTGCCTCATCCCTGGGAGTGTTCAAGGCCAGGCTGGATGGAGCTCTGAGCAACCTGGGATAGTGGAAGGTGTCCCTCCCACAGATGATCTTGAAGGTCCCTTCAAACCCAAGCCATTCAATACATAATTGTACAGCAGTGCCTGAAGAGGATCCATTTTCATCTTTCCCCTATTCTGATTACATATTTTATACTGTCAGCACATAAAGCAGCCTCAATTCACCATTGCTTCAAGCTTGCTCAAAAATTACACATCAAACAGTGGCAGAGAGCAAATGCTACTTTGACAAATGCAGCCTTTGACATAACTTCTAAGTGATGCCAAATTCCCTATGTTGTTTCCTGTATTCCAATTTCTTCAGCTATTCCAAAGAGTTCTGCAAGAATTAGGTCCCAAGAGTTGTTTTGTAGGGAATGAAAATTAGAAAGCAGCACCCCAATAATCTATCATTTTTGATGTGGATGTGTCACCACATGGATTAAAGATTAGGTGCAAGTAATTAAAAGAGCTAATAACCCTGTAAAGAAAGCAGAACCTATTTTTAGATGAAAGTAGTTTTCAAGTGTCATTATTTCATACAGAATAATTTTAAACTAACTGCATAGAAAGATGTAGTTTCTCTAGAGTGGACTCCATTTTTCATTTAGATTTGCTTCTGGAAGACTGGAGATTGTTTTTTTTCAAAGTTCTGTTTGTGCTTTTTGCTGTCAGCAACCTGGCTTAAAAAGCTGAAGACAGTGCCAAGATCCTGGTTGCTGACTTCTCTGCCAAACAATTCTTCTATTGTTTTTCAGGATTTAAACTGACTTCTTTTTGGATAAAGGAGAAGTCACAAACCAGTCCAAATTAAAGAGCCTGAAAATTGGGAAAGCATGGCAAGATCTTTATCAGCACTTGGAAACTCATTCAGCTATTCTTCAGTTCTGCTGTTTTCTTATTCTCCCTTCAGAAATGGACAACCTACACAAAAAATGCCTTTAAAAGCTTTGCTGAATACCTGGCAGGATTAGATTCAGGCAGTGTTGGTAGAACACTTCACAACCTAATTCCTGGTGATCAGCAACTTAAACGAACAAATTTGATTTAAAAATTGTTAGTTTCCAATATTCTTGTTACTCAGTTCTCTCTTGTTTACTAGCAAACAAGAGAACCCAGGTTTCCAGTATTATTATATACTTATTCCTAATCTTGTTCCTCCCAACCCAAATGAGAAATCATTAAAAGCACATAAATCCTACAGTAGGAATCCAGCTGGTGGTACACTAAGCAGCTTTCACCAGCCAAATTCTCTTTACAGCATTTTCTTCATATTTTAAAGATATTCCAAAGGCACATACAGCAAATTTAGGAATTGATTGCTATCCTTTGAGATAGTTTACAAATCTATCCCCATAAATGCAGTTGAACAGCAAAAACCATCACTTGTGTCACACAGGTAGTCTGCATTTCCACTCTTCCAAATATCTGAAAAGGTACAATACCCCAGGTTCTCTCTTTTCTTTAACAACACAAGATAATATTGAGCCAAAACCACTAAACCTTTCACAGAACTTTCCAACAGAGAGTTTTTTTCCTCCAAACCCTTTTGGAGTTGTGTGTATACACCTTGCACTGATTTAGTATTAGCAATAGTAAGGTCAGTAGTTGTCTTAGATTTTATGAATATGCCTGTTATTTTGCAATTCTAAATTCTAACATCATTAATTTCTGTTTCCCTACATAATAATTCTAAGAGTTGAGCAACGTTGAGATCTGTATGCAAGAAAGCTTCCAGATTCATTGCTCAAGTAAATTCATAGTTTCACTACTTGAAACAAAGAGGGGGGAAAGAAAAAAAAATCAAATCTGTAACTTCAGAGAAAAATGTTGCATAAATTACGGTTAAAACTCTATTACATTTGTATCCCACTTGTCGTATTTTGAAAATAATTTCTTTCTTCAGAGAATAATATAGAAAAGGTAGTTATTTCCTAATAACACAAGAACTGATTTACAGTTGGACAAACGAACATTCTTTAAATGCCCATGTGCTTAGATAAAGCAGCTGTATCTTTTGGGAAGAAAGGGAGAAAAAAAGATTTTTTTTTTTTCCAAGTAAGTAAACATTTCGTCCTTTAGACTGTTGAAAGGCTCTACCCTCCCCAAGCTTGTATCATCTAAATTAATCTCCCACTATCTCTAAAATGATCTCACAGGATTTCTGAAAGCAGGTACAAGTTTAATACTTCAAATCCATTTATAATCTGAAAAACAATTCAGCTTTAAAAATCTCTTTGCCAGGTCCCAGCTCACTCACACAAACCTCTTCGTGCAAAAAGTCAATTACACCAGCCTGAATCAATACTCAGCCAGCAGACAGCATCTAATGATTTCATAACTTTTATGTTCCTCTCATTAAATCTGCATGTAGTAAAGCTTAAGTAGGAAGATCAGTAACGTTTTCATGTTTACACAGTTTATTTTCAAAACAAGTTAAAACCAAAACGTTACTATAAGCAAACTACGAAGCCTTCCCATGCAGCACAGCATCCATCAAAGCGTTAGTGATAAGATACCACTCAGAGACACTCTGCAAGGCCATTTCGAAGAACCTGCAGCGCCATAATTAAAACAACATTCCTCTCATTTACTCCCAGTAAATTAATATTTATAACCTGGTGATTGGTGTTGCTCTCCAGAGCTGCTGAACCAGGTTAGATGCACACAACCCAGTGCCCTGTTCCCAGCTGTGAGTGCAGCCCAGCAGGACAGGAGGGATGCAGGGATACCTTGCTTTGACAATGACAAGACTCAGAAGTGGGACACTACACGAAAGGAGTGACCACATGTTCTCCTTCCATGACTGCAGACTTCCAGTCCACACCATCCTCAGCTTTACTTTCCACGTTTTCAGCCACTTTCCTGAGTGACACAGGCGTTTCTTTCAGACCTTTTGAACATCAGCCACAAGGGCCAGCTCTTCTTGATTCGTAATTCCTCCTGGGAGTTCTTTTATTGGAATATCCAGCAAATGCATTCCCTACTCTTCTTTCTGCCATTTATGACTTTTAGGGCTTGCACTCTCCACATCAGCCCTCGGTGAGGTATTAAAGGTCTTCTTCAAATGAAAGTCTTCCATCTTTGATCACCCTTGTCCAACTCCTCTGCGTCTTTAACTCTATTATATCATTTTCCTGTTAAACCAGTACTACTTTAGCATAACACTATGCTCGTATTTCTAGACACGCTGAACTGGAACAATATTATTTCAGATGTCAGGCCTTTACAGCCACATGACTTTTCCAGCTGGAGTCTTGATTTTAAGGAGCCTGTTTTCTCTGCATTGTGGATGAAAGCCACAGATTCCCCCTTTTATTAATTTCCTGAATGCAAGTGATAAAATATAATCCAAATATCAATAGATTACATTTTTTTCCTATCCTGAGGGCATGCCATTGATAAGCTTAACATCATGAAGATATCAATTGAATTTGAGCAAGTAGTGCTGCTGCCTTTCAAATAGGAAAAGGAAATCTTGCTAAAAAGAGCCAGAAATCCTTGCATGAAAAGGTCACTGAAGAGCAGTGGCATTGTGACCAAAAAAAAAAACAAACAACAAACCAGCACACCTAAGAATCAAAAAGAATTATCTCCTTTTTACTCTTCAAATTAAATAATTTTTAAGAACCCCACTTTCCTGAACAGCTTAGGATTCTCTAAGCACTAGAAATACCAGAAAGGCAACAAATTGGTACAGTTGCATGTAAAGTTTTCTTTAAATGCATGCAGAGTTTCCTTGCTAAAACTGCAAGAATATCCATTAAAGAAGCAACATTTACTCTAAGTTCATTTTAGCAAAGGAGAAATAAAAGATTCAATTAAGATACTGGCTCAAAAGGAGACATAAAGAGGAAAAAAAAACCTGAAAAACAACCAACTTATCCAGCTTTGGAAAGTCATCACTAAAATTTAGGACCTGGTGGCTCCATAAGCTGAAGTGATAAAATAATGTCTATTATCTGCAGATTGCCTGCACAGAGGTTCAAATCACATCAGGGAACACCGAAAAAAAAACCTACCCAAACAAAAAGCAAGCTGTTATTTAACTCTAAGCTTAATTTTAGTGCCCACAATTCACACCCATTTGGGATATATTTGAAAAATCTTTGAAAGACAGTCTGAAAGAACACGGAGCTGACGCTCTCCCCTGTGCTGCGTGCTACTGCTGAACTCACTACTCACCTTGACACATTTAAAGCGAGAGGGCAATTTTCTCCCCAGCTATCTTAAATAAGAACCAGATGATTATACTTTTAATTTACTTTTTAAAGAAACCAGTGGTAGCATCTGCAAAGAAAGGGATTTCAATCGAGTCACTACCTGAAGAATGAACACTACGTGTCAGATAGAAAAAGGAAAACCTTGAACCAGTTATTAACACTACACAGATGTGCTTTTTTGGTTATTATTTCAGTTTCTAAAGTCCCTCTCCCCAGGCAAATTTAAAAAAAAAGAGAAAAATCAATTAAGTAGTCATAATTAACAAGTATATAGAGGAAAAAACCATTTTAACAAAATAAATTCTCTGCAGAATGCCATTACAGCTCTCATAATAATTTTTCTTAATGCTGGCTACCTATGCAGGGTAACCAAGAAAATATTTTAATTGGCCTCTAACTTCATATTCTTCCACCTATTAATCTTGAACCACAAAGAAAGCCTTTAATCTGTTTTTGTGGCAAAAAGATCTCCTACAAGCAGTTGGTTAATTTTGGCTAGATTAAAAACCAAAAAAAAAATCTTTGAAAGGGAGAGTTGAGCCACGTAAAATATTTAACATGAACCATTTCAGCTGCCTCAAAACAGATTACAAAGATGCATAAACTTTTAATGAATTCACACTATTCAGTTCATCTGCTGCCAAGACAGGTCATATCTTGAAAACATTGCTGTTCTCCTCAGCTTAAAGGAAACAGCTCCTGTATGGAAATTCCTGTCCTAACTTCACGTAGGGTATTCAGCATTCTCCCCTCAGCTGCTGGGACTGTAAGCCAATCCTATCCCTGAGCATTTGGAGACAGAAATCTTTCTTGCAGGTATTGCCTTTCCTTCACTAAAAGTTTTATTCTGAAGAAATGTGTCCATTCAGGAGGATGCTGCCTCTCCCCATGCAGCTCCCTGACTATTTCCTGGTGTAACTCACAAAATATGTCCATCACTACAGTTACTGGTGCACCTCAGCTGTTATTCTATACCATTATCTTGGGTTTGGAACTTGCAGTTCCTCAGTTTTACATGAGTCAGTTTTCCCCAGATTATGACCCTGGCCATTGCTACACCACCAGGTGAATCATAATGGCACAAAGCAGGAACACTGGAAGAGGAGCACAGCTAATTACTGAAAATAAAATCACAGCTTCAAAGATCGTTCCACACAATATTTCTATATTCTTCTTTATTACGCCTCGAGCAAGTAAATATATGTTTATTTATTAAATCTCTAAGTATAGCTTACAAACTAGCAATGGTCTTCTATGATTTTTGGTGGTCTGAAGAATCATCAGAACAGCAATCAGAAACAGCTCAAAGCAACATCACCAGAGAACTCCAGAACAAACATTTCCATGATATTTTGTGCTGTACAAAACATTGTCTAAAAAGCACGAAAAGCTGAGATACTTTGAAAAAAATGAACAAACACGAGCAGTGGTTTTGTATGCAAATTAAAAAAAAAGAAATCAAGTATTTAAACACATAGTTGAAACCCAAAAGTTATATAAATGTATTATGAAATTACATTTTTCTCTATTCCCACCTCTTTTATTTGAGTGCTCAGTTCTAAGGATGTACTATTATGTGGAATTTAGTCAAGCAACTTTTTTTGTTTTTACCATTTCAATACATAACTTGGAAAGCAACCAGTGAAATAGCACAATTTATCTCTAAAAATAAGACCAGAGATTTTAGTGGCTCTTGATTACATTTTCCTTACAAGGGTCCTTTGCAGAAAAGTACAAGTTTCAGTTTAGAGCCCTGATAATTAGTGCCTGTGGGAATAAAGCAAATTATTTTTTTCCACAGCAGCATAATTTCCTGTAACTTTAATTTTTACATGATGATACTCCAGCAGTTGCTCAGACATAAGATTTTACTGTCTATGCTGTGACCAGGATTTGCAACAATTATCTGTGTTCAGTTTAATCTCCCCCATTTAACAAAGAAAGTAAAGTTTACAGTTGTTATCATAAAACTTTATTTGAAGAAAGAGGATTTGCCAATAAGCTCCACATAGTTTTAGGGATGCTAACCAACTCCTCTAATTTTGGATTCAATTATTTAATGACAAAATGGAAGTGCACCTGGAGTACAGGTGGTGTTGCAGCCACCTTCTAGTTATTGCACTGGAAATTAATCTCGGAATTCCAAGAATCCATCTTCACTGACCAGGAAAAGCTTCATCTACAGAAAAGGGGGCACAGCCCAATTGCTTAAATACAGATGGAAGAGCTGCCAGTGGTTTGCAGAGACAACACTGCAGAGGTGACACTCCAATGTCATCCCAAAAAGTGCTCCGTGCAGGAAACCACAGATGTTCTTAGAGCCCTTCACCAGTTATTTTTCATTCAGGAATGGGAAAAAAAGTGTCTTACTGGGAATGGAGCCCTACAAAACACAGCAGATGCAACCACCCTTTCCTACTGAGATGAAAAACGAGTATCAGCACTTTTTTTCCCCCAAGTTTTAATGATGCACAAGGATGCTATGTTTAATCATCACACCTCATGAGGAGGAATCATTAAATACTTCAAAAGAAGCTTCTAAAAAAGGCCAACGTTCTACTTCATTGAAAAATAAACAAAACAAAAACAAACCCTACGTTCCCTTGTAGCCATCTCAGCCAACAGTATTGGAACTTTCCCAAAATAAATCCTGGGGTTACAGAATTAGACCAAAGTCACCGATGGACAGACATCGTGTCATTCACTCAGGTGGCTCCAGAAGCCAGAACAGAGGCTGAAGTTATGCACTCGTTAGTGTTTACAACATCCTTACTGCCTGACTTTAGGAATACAGCAGCATTGCTGCAAAGTGTTGTAAAGAACAACAACAAAAAAAAACCCCAAACAAGCCTCACAAATCACAGCTGGTCACATGCCAGACTTCTTGTGACCCTGCTGATGAAATTCCCACCGTTTTCAAATGGACTTTAGAAATTTACTATTACATCATTTCATAAACAACTACAAAAAAACCCCAAACCCTAATACACATTCTTTTGATTAAGTATAAATAGCTTTTCATTTTATTTTAAAAGAAAGCACAGAACTGATAGATGAGCTGTTCCTACTCCTCCACAGACAATAGCCTGAATCTTTACTTGAATATTTGAAGCCATGGCCTACCAGCACACAGGTGTTTATCCTTTTCATTTTTAGAGGGAAAAGGTATGTGATGTCCATCTCCCAAGTAAATGACTTCTAATAAAAAATGCTGTCCCATGGCACAAAACTAAGTATAAATAAAGCTGTTCACAAAATGTACTTTAGTGCCATTCTTGAAAAATGGTTTTACACTCCATAACACATTTATCTTTGCTTCAGAATGAGCATTTCATAATGCATTTATTTGAACTTGACATTACTTTGCTTACATGACAGCTACTAATGCTTTCCATTCTAAAATCTGTTTTATTCTCATTTCAGCACTGCAGTTTTTCATCAATACCTCTAACAGCTAGTTTCAATACCCACTTTAATCCAATGAGAAAATCAAAGTGTAGCATTCAATAATCAAATATTCCTTCATCTGAGTATCATGAAGCCTCCCAGACAAAACCACAGATATGTTGGTGAAACTTTACCAGGAACAAAACAAAAACACTGTAAAGCAGCTGGGATTTATCTAATGACCACAACACTATTTATCTCCTCACAAAAATAAAACAGCTTTGATTTTAAAAAAAAAGGCAAAAATTCCCCAGCCACAAGTCCTATTTCTCTGTTGTCATTTCACAGTGACATTACATCTCAGAGACCTGGAGATAAATGGGGAATAAATCAGTCTTGTCATGGCACGGCCAACAGAAAACAGCAAAGAACAGCTCAACCCCTGACTTGTCTGTTAACACTCAGAGGTTATTTTCTTCTAATTTCATCAATTAGATGGATTTTTACCCCAAAACTAATAGCAGCCAGGCTTTGATAGACAACAATCTGAAAGACAAACAGACCTGAAGTGTGTCAATCTACTGACAGCAGCACTACAAAGCAAAAACCCCTCAAGTTCAATGGTTAATCTGCACTTCCACTCCTTGGAAAACGAGAAGTGCTGGTCCCCAGCAGGACACAGATGCAAGCAATTCAAACCAGCACACGGCAAATTAAAGAGCATCACTGATCTGAAGCAAACACAGCGAGCAATTCTCCCTCAAAAGAACGACCAGCAGGTTTGTAGCTTGAAGTACAGGAGAAAGTCATGAACAGCAATTTGGTTTTACTCTGCCACGAGAGTTTATCCCAGCCCATTCTTTTTCAGGGAGAAAGGGAGGAGTGAAGGAAATCAGGGGAAACACAGAGGAATAGATGGGCTGAAGATTTTATTTGCTGTTTTGCACATTTTTTGCATATTTGCACATTAGTTGAATGTTTAAGGGTCGCCATATTGACTACGTTGCAGGTGAGCATGGACACACACACACCTCCTCCTCATTTTTAGAAATAAATCAAGTCATCCAATCCATCAGTATATAGAGAGAGGTTTTCAAACCCATCTGTTAATTACCACAATTATAGTAAGTTGTCCCTCATGCACACTCTTCAGGGAAAAAAAGTAAGCTTAATTAAAGCAAAAAAAAAAATTAAAAATCTGTAAAGCTTAATATATAACTTAAAGTCTGGACTTTTCAATATTTTGCTTTGTATCCTGAGCAGCTCTTAATTTTGACTGAATAGCAGAAAATCCTGCCGGGTTCATTTCAGGCTGCAGGCATTTGATACTGAACTGACCTCGCAGTATTTACATTCCCCTTAGGAAAATCTGGCATGCAGTCCAACTGGGGAAGATCATGTCTAACACTACTTGAGCTACCAGTGCTAGAAGCAAGCAGAGTAACAGTGAAAATAGTAGGGTGAACAATAAGGGCACATGTACAGAAATAAAATAAAAAGGAAGAGAAAGAGAAGGTCAAACAGCAGCAGAAGAGAAGAATTGAAGAGACAAAGAGCTGGAGACAGTTGTTTTTCTGATATAAATAAATCCCTAATTTTTTTTTCCAAACCAGCGGTGCAGACAGACTTTTAGACTACTGAAAAACCAAATTACTTCAGCTTAAGGAAAATAAACTGATCAGAAGACTTGAAATATTTGCCTCTGATCAAAATAAATTAACAGCTGCCAACTGTAGCTTTACCTGCATTGCACTTGATTTTTCGTTGTACTCGACAGATCTATGCCAAATTTGGACAGCAAAAACCCCCAAACCCATAAAATCCTCCATAAGCTCTGCTTTTGACCATTCCCACTACAGGACTAATAGAGACACTTGGTGAACCCACCTGTTAAATCAAATCCAAAACCTATTCACCTCCATTCATTACAATTTAGGTCCCTACTGCTGCAAAGAAATTAGATAGGAATACAAGAGCCAGTCAGTAAATTCTACTCCAATTTTTCCTAGAGGTGCTTAACCCATCTTCAAACAAGTGAAAAATTTTGTTTGTTCTCTACAGGTTCACTCTGCCAGCAGCACAATGTCCTATACACCAAGCCTGGTGAAACTGTATGAGACACACAGGTTCTGAACCAATGCCAGATTCATTTCTTCACCCTCTTGAAAAAACAAATAAAATCCTTAAGTTACCAGAATGTCTTTTAAACCTCTATTTCCAATTGCACAAGGCAGTTTTTTTAAGCAAAGTCATAAAAGCAAGAGCTCTTGTCTAAGTTAATGTCAAAAATGATGGTACCTTCAATCCTCATTTAAAAGTTTAAGAAGTCTCTGTCTGCGCTAATGACTTACAAACAGCATCACTAAAAGTTGCAAAGAAAAAAAAAAAAACAACTCCATTACCGTGCAAGGACTGCAAAAGACTTCCTTCCCCTCTTATTTAAAAGCAGGATGCTCATAATTCCAGCTCCTCAGCCTGATGCAATCTTGGCTTAAATCATGGAGGGCTGTGAGACACAGCAAACCCCACTTAGAGCTTAATAGGACATCACTGCTTTAATCAACACACTCTTTTCTACTTAGGTCTCACTTCCAGTCCTTTTTCAGCAACAAAATAGAAAGATTTTCAAATAACTTACATATCTGAGCTCAAAAATGTGTTGAGGCAGCAGGCACCCAAACAAAAGATTATAATGAACAGGATAAAACACTGGCATTCGAACTGCTGAATTTGATAGCACTTTTTGTTGTTTTAAACCACAAAATGAGCAATCAGAGGCAAGACAAATCCCGAATTTCTTGTTAGACAGGTTTGGCACTCTCACCTGAAGCTGGATGAAAACCACAGAGTGAGCTCAGTTCTGAAGCACACTGCAAAGTGTTTAGCTTAGAGTTCAAGAATAAAGAACACTTCAGGAAAAGGTTCAGATTTTTCTCAATGTGCAGAAATCTTATTATATTTTGAAAGTGAAGCAAAATGCAAATGTTCCAGGTAAGAAACCTGGAGTGGGGGTCTGTGAAAGAGGCATAAAGAACAACCAATGTGTCCTCTATATATATATTTAAGATATAAACACTACCGGTAACATGAAGGCCAAAAGGATACTCTTTCCTTAAATTTATATTTAAACAGAAGTCACTTTACCATACTACTAGGCATCACTGATCTAAATAATTCTAAAATGTAGCCTTTTATGCTGTTTACTGTGTACTGTGCAATATATTCAGCTAGAAAATCAGGCAAATTTAATGGTTTTGTTGTCAGTTTATCTGCTCTTAAGAACAAAAAAACTTTTCTTAAACCCTCTTTGTGACAATCACTACAGAGAAAGTTTGAACCTGGGAAATTTTTAAATTCAGTTTACAGAAGACAACCCTTTCATTTAATAATTGAATTGCCAGACAGGCAGGAGCTGCAGATAAAGAAATACAAGGCTCAGTACAAAAGGAAATAAAACACCTTTTGCAGCAGTGTTAGCACAATTCACACTCTGCTTCCTTCCAGCCTCATCCCCTCACCACTTCAAGGCAAAGTTTATTAAGAGGCCTTGCTGATCGCAGGATTGGCAGCTCATTTTCATCTGAAGCTGAGCAAAAGGAGGGACACAGGCAGGAGACAAGACCATGGCAGAGATCAGAACAGGCTACTGCAGTCTCAAGGTTCATCACCTTGGTGGAGTCCCTAGGTATGGCTGTGTAAAGAGGTAAGAAACCCTAAACCAGCATTTTTTACTGACCACAAACAGATGGTCCAAGACTCCCACGTATTTAGGCTCCCAAACCCTCCAAATTCATTGTAGGACAACTTTAATAACTATCTCCTGTCTCAGCTTTAGTGACCTACTCCTGCAAAATTCACTGTTATCAGGGATATTTTTAGGTTTCAATTAAAAATGTGTTGGTTCAAAAGTCTAATTCTTTTAACTCTGCTGATACAACAAAAGAAGATGGATCAATCAGTAAAAGCTGAAATCTTATTAATTACAAAAAAAAAAAAGCAGCAACATTTGTGTGTTTGACAACTGAAAGTATTTCTATGTTTCAGGCCAGGTAAGCAACCGATACCCACATCAAGCAGGGAAGATATGAGCTTGTACCATAAGAGAGATTTAAGATCAGAACAGATGATATGAATATCTAATGAGCCTTAGCTTGCATCATTCTTCTGATTAAAATTCATCATTAAAATGAACACTTGATCTTCTGACACTGATTGCTCAAACACATATTTTTGTTTGCAACTTTCCTTTTCAATCTTCTGTACCAAACCTCACAAAAGATTTCAACCAAAGAGTTTCATATTCACCTAGAGGATGTTCCTTGTACGTCAAAAACCACAAAGTAACCCTAAAAAATGGTGTGAACAACATGTAAAATCAACCTCCCACCCAACAGTCCTACCCATCAAGAAATCAACTTACCCTTTTAAACATTCAGATTAAAAGGTTTTCTTCTCCACCATAGGCATTTGAGAGCACCATGTATTTATTCTTGCTGCTCACAAAATTTTATTTCAAAGTGAGATTTCTGCCCTTTTTATAAACCAACTTCATTGAAAAACTTTAAAGATGACATATCACCTGTTTTACTCATCCCAAAATATATTCTCAGAAATGATAAATGTTACAGACATTGGTCAGCAGTTGCATAATCTGCAAGATTTAACACAAAATTAGGGAATAAAAAACATACAAAATGACAGAATTTTGCTACTAGTACAGCTCAGAACAAAATCCAAAGCTGTATTTTTGCAGGATTTATGCAATTACAGTAGTCCTACTTATCAGTGAGTAGTAAAGATGATAAAAGCTTCCAGGATATACTGAAATGGGAAGATGGCAAAGATAGCTTTGGAAATTAAAACTGTCACCAGGTATTTTGCTTTCAAAAACCTAGGACCTCTCCTAGCTGGTCTGACACACTGAAATGTTTCCAGTTAATAAAGCACAAAATTCGTTTTTAAACGAATTAAACATGATTTATAGCAGGTTCTGGAAGAAGAAAAAGCAGGGGGCCAATTTTAAAGGTTAGGTTGCTTGGCAATACACCTTTCCTTACAAATAATTGTTCTTACTAAATCACAGTGGAGAGCCACAGATGTGGAGCTTCCTGAATATGCAAGTGTCTCTTTAATTGTTTATATAAAGCTCTGAGACAATCACAGGCCACACAGGCATTCAAAATACTCTCTAAAAGCCTTTTCTTCCCCTCCACTTCAGAGATTTCAAGTGAGTATTCAACCCAAGTTCCACAGGTCCGGAGCAGAAAGATGCAACTTCACAACCAACTATTTGAGCAGACCTTCCTGTCCTACCCAGTTTTGGGAAGCAGGAAGCTTTCCCAAAGAGTTTTACTGGAGTGCCTATGCTGTCGAGCTCCCATTCCTAAATTTCTACTTCTGATGGTGGCTACCGATGCAACTTCAACTCCCTTCCCGAGAGAAATGGTTCTCTCACACATTCCAAAGGAAGAAGAGAAGGGAAGAGGGAGAGAGAGAAGGAAAAAAGAGTTTAATTTTAGGTATTTACTTACTGAAACCCAGCAGAAAAGACACATCCAGGCACCACGCTGGCAGAAATTCCAGCAGCCAGGGCTGTGGAGCTTCGCTTCCAGCGAGGATTCGCCTGGAGCTCCCCAAGAGCTTTCTCCCCCTCTCACCCGCACAGGAGCAAAGCGGAGAGCGCTCTGAGCTGCCAGCCCCGGTGTATCTCGGCTTTAATGGAAGTGTAATTCATTAGAATAAGAGCCAGGGGAACATGAACATGCGCAGGAAAAACAGGCTTGGTGCAACCCCACAACAGACACCGGGTCTGATCTGGCACAACAAAACACCGGCAGACCACAGGGTTTAAAAAAAAACCAAGTGGGTGCAACTCCTTGAAAGCAAAAGCAGAACGTAATAGGCACCAGGTAAAATCTGGAGCTGTAAAAGTTCTGCCGAACAGAACTACAGCGAGAAGGCTTCTCTCTCTTGGCAAAGTTCACGAGGTGCCTGCCCCCAGCTGAGGTGGTTTTGGAAGTGTCCCTCGGTTCCAGGTGCTGCAAGACACGGGTACCAAAATAGGGAAAAGAAGCTGTGCAACAGCCTGACACAACAGCGAGATGAAATTGTGGTATGTGCCCCAAAATCATCCATAGGAAGGCACATCAGTTATCTTTTTTACAAAGGGGGGAGGGTTTGGAGGAAAAAAAATGCACCACTGTGTTTATTAAACATTGCAACAGCCACCTACATGAAAGTTTTCACTGATGAGCACCTCCTTTGTTTTTTGTCATCCTTCACAGACAGCAGATGCCAAAAATGAAAGACCATGTAAGAATTCACTTCACTGTAGTAAAGGCATAGTATATTCATTTCATCTGCCATTATCACTGAATCACCAAAAAAAGACCAAAGCTAGGGAAGAAATATCACCACTTCAAAAGGATCTAATGCTAGAGACTAATTTACTAATTTGTTAACAAATATCAAAAGGTTGAAGTATCTTCAGTATCTTTCTCATGGACTTCAATATTTCATGTAACTACTCATGTATAGTATTTTTGTATTTTTAAATAATTATCCATTAATTCTTACAAGCGTTTAAAAACTTGGTAATGGTTTAAAAAAAAAGAAATCAGTAAGTTCCCTCATGCTTTCAAGTCTCTCTTAGTGAAACTGAAGCATTTAAGGTATGGCCCAATTTAGAAACACACTCCAGGAAAGAGACAGCTCAAAATATCAACCACAGACGTCACAGTCAAAAAGAGCCTTTGGAAGCACAATAATTCCTAACATTCACATTTGATATTCCACCTTCCAGACTAACTCTGAAACAAGTTCCTAAGCCAGGGATAATGGGCCCTGCCAGACCTGCACACGAGTCAGACAACTCGTTTTTGCAGGGTGAACTTTTGCCACCCTTCCCTCCGGGAGAAATTCCATTAAGTTTGCTCCGAGGAAATCAGCTCCCACTCCTACTCCTTTTCCTGACTTTCCACTGTCACTCTCCTTTCTGCCTGGTTGTCTCTCCGCTCCTTCCCCTTCCGCACCTACTCCCACCCCCTTAGCCTTCTCCTCCAGTACACCACTACCTACAACCCTGTCCTTCCATATCCAACCCATAAGAAGCTGCTTTTTGGAAGCAGTCCCACCTCTCCTCTGCCCCACACCCATTTCTTCCTGTGTCTAGAATCCTTCCACCTCCACACTCAGCTTCAGCTTTGCTGATATTTTTGGTTCTTGAAATATTTCAGTGGAATAAAGAAGCAAATGTTAAACCAGATCATAAATTCGCAGGCATTCCCAAGAAGTTCTCCTTATCTTTGCTCACTATAAAAGGCACAGAATAGCTCACAGTTATGTCCCAGTTCACCCATCTTGCCATATGCCATTATTTGACCTACAGGTCTTGCCATGTAAAAAAAAGAATAAAGTTTATTTCTTTATTTTAGTAAAAGAAAGGAGAGAGATAACAAAAAAAGAACTAAATTTCCAGGAGGAACGCTGTGGTTCTTAGTCTTGGAGGAAAACAGTTTGATCTGTTAGTATTTTTTTCAAATTCCATTTTTCTTTTCAAGCAAGGGCTTTTCTGCAAACACGACTGGCTGTTCTTTGATTTTTCTGGAGAAAGTCTCAGCTGAATGGGAAAGGATCTTTAGAATGCACATAAAAGACAAAGGTTCAAACGAAAGCTGAATTCTCAATGAGTGCAGGTTTATTTTAGTAAACAATAGAAACTCAAAGCTGAATGAGATCTCATCCCTTTTAATCACTTAATAAATTTTTCTTGCCTTCCCAATTTTCAAGCTACATGTCTCCAATAAACATTGACAAAAACTCTCTATGAAAGCACACAAAACCTCCCTTTGATGCAACACTGAACTCACCTTGGCTTTGCTCAGTGTTTGCCAATGCCTTGGTTCAGCAGGCAACAGGCAAAAATTGTTCTGATAAACACAGAAAGAGGTAAACTTCAAGACAAAACCCTAAAAATGAAACTTCAACCTTCTTCATTTTTGAAGTTTTTAAGAACTTTTTCAGTCAGCTTTTGTACTGCCCAAGAAGTGTCAGTCCTACAGCAAAGTTAAGAAATATCAAATTCTAACATCCGAACAGCTTCTCTAACAGTACTTCTATAGAAGCCAAGCTAGGTAGACTGATGCAAAATTCCATAAATATCATCTTTGGGTTGATTCTTAGAATAACTTTATTTGGTAAATTAGTAGCCTAAATAATATAACCCTGGTTTGAAAAGGAGAAAAAAAATCAATACAAAAATCCTAACAGATGTTCAGAACAATGAAAAACGAAAACGAAAATTAAATGCATTTGCAATGAAAAACAAAAATGCAAGGAAAGTAAGCAAATGCCTGAGTTTAGATCATTGGGTGGTTTCAAACAATGATAAGGGTTTCTTAAACACATGCACAGAAATAAATACACATACACAGAAAGACATATTTATGTAATTTTACAGTACTCAAACCCAGTGCTTTGGTGCCTAATGGTTATGAAGTCATCACAAAGTCCCAAAAACATCAAGTTGGAAATTCTCATTGATCTTAAACAGGTGAGGAGTCTGAAACCCATGACCAAGCACATCTTCTCTACTGAGAAGTATCATAATGGGATTGTCCCACCGGTCCTTTTCCTTCTGCACTTATAAATATAACATTAGTAACTGAAGCCTCCCATACTACCATCCAGCTTAGATGTGTTTTGGGGATAAAGCCTTTCACTTTTCAGACCTCAGTGAGTGCACAACACACTCAGCATAAACAACCAGCCCAGTGAAGGATTCCAAACAGGACAAAAGAAAAATCTCCAATTGGCTACACCATCACTTTCAAGCTCGGGAGTTTTACCACCACATCTTGTTTTACTTCACAACATAGAAGATTCAATAGTTAACTGATAATAGGTAATTATTAAAGGTTCTATTGGAATGTATCAATTCTGCAGTCATAGGGCTGTGTGTTCTGGGTAAAAGTTTAGTTATTGTATGAATACCAAACCAAGCATTACTTCAGCAAAGTTTACTGTGGAGTTCCCATGAAGTGACGATGAAGGGCTGTCCGTGCACAAGCCTAGAGTTAAAGTAAACAAAGCCAGACTTTCTCACCCCGAAACAGACAAAGCACCTAAACAATGTAACCACATCTCCTCAGAACGTATATAATGTATCATTGCACATCTTCTAACTCCAAACAGCAAACACCACCTCTGGTCACTTGCATCCAGAAGAGATGAGGAGGATGTGGGGAAGGATTCTGCCATTGGCAAGGATTCTACTACTCAAAAAAACCCCCAACCAAACCTACAGAAGAAGTCCAAATCCTAGCTAGGGTCAATTTACCAAGCCAACCCTACGCCAGAAGAAAACCACAGCATGCAATGGAAACAACTCCTTATCTATCCCTGTTTCAGTGTATCTTTCCACCTTAACACTAGAACAAACTCAATGTCATGGGAGAGGAAAAAAAATGCGTAAAATAATCACCATTTGGTATTTACTTATTCCGAAAGCGAGTGCACACATCCCAAGAAAAATACAGTGTCCTTTAAAATAATCACATTTCAATGCAGTCTGTATACTGAGTCATTTGTTTGAAATGCCAGTCCAAGGAATGCTAAGATTTAGCTGACGATTATCTCCTCGACATTATCCCAATTTGATTATACAGTGTTTACTACATCAAAGCCAAAAAAAGCACAGTAATAGATTCAGCAACACACCCACTTGGAACACTGAAGACCTATTATTAAAGAACCAGAAGAATAATTTTCAAAAGGTTTTTATTTTCAAACACAGTCTAGCGTAAGATCTTACCATAAAGCAAGGTTGTTAAAACACTTCTGCTCAACCCACATATTTGAAGCTGTGCCTCAGAAGTTAGGTCAAATTATTTATGTGATCAGGAAACTGGACTCTCCTTCTTGCCTGACTCTCTGCCTGGACACACTGCAGGAATCCAACAGCCAGGTTTCACGTGGCTGGAGCATCAATAGCGTGACATTAACGTTCATTTCCTTGTAACTCTGTAACTCGTTCGGAACATAAAACAATACATTTCTTTCAGACCTAACCACAAGCAAGCTTTCAGTATTTTTCGTTTTAACGTAGTTTCGTTACGCTGCAGTCAACATAACAAACATTAATACTCAGCAAATCAGTGCACACAAACGAGCATGTTATAGTTAGAAATCCACACGTGGGGGTGCTGGCACAGCAGAAGGTCACAACCCTGCACTGTTTGCCCCTCTTGCAGAAGCCCCACAGGAGTTTAAATTCAGACGACCAGAATTATTATAATCAACGCATCACCCAGAGTTACAGCGCCTAGGATTACAAGACAGTGATTATAACGTCGTCACCCTGCCTGTGTTAGCTCTCACATCCTCTCTAGCACCAGTAGGGCTGAATGCGAGACAGCTTCAGCAGGAGAAGCTATCATTGGGCAGAAATTCAAATTCAGCCTGAGATGCCACACAACAAACAAGTGCTTAACTAAGGATGCCAAACTGGTCAGACCACGTGAACCCTTCAGCAGGCCTGACAGCACCATCCCTGCTATCCTCCTACATCTATCAAATCAGAGGAGTGTTTGTGCAACATGTTTTCAAAGACACAGCACAACTTTCAAACACAAACCGAGCCATTTAGTGTTGGCTATCAGCAAAACAATCAGCTCCGTGTACGTCCTGGCAGCTATGGTAACACCTTGAATGCGAGATCTTGGAAAGACAGGAGCACACAAACAACCTACCCCCCAGTAAGTTTGTCCATAAGTGCATCAGTCGCTCTACAAACAGCTGTTCACACACTTTTTTATCCCAAGAAAACTCAAGTCACTATTTTCCAGTTGCTACAGCTGGCCAACACACTGTCCATAGGCTTATTCCACAAGAAAAATTTCCATCTCAAAGTCTAGAGGAATTCCTTTTTATATTACATACACACACACCAATGCAGCTTTCTTTAATTTCCACTTGTCTTCACTCCATAATCTGCACAGAAGTCCAGGGATGAAATTCTTAATGGATCCCTGCCCTCAGTCTGGTGTATTTCTCGTCAGTTGCTAACACAACACTCCAGCAATGTAAATTGCAAGAAGGCAAAATAGAAGGGTAAAACAAACAAGTTGCCCTCCAAAAAACAAACAAGTTGTCTGCTCTCCTAGAGAGCACAGCACCTATTCTGGTCAGATTTTTGGAGCATTATGCTTCAATATATGTTTGTAAATTTTGTGTAGAACCATTTCAAACACGCTCTTATGTAAAATAAACCACAAAACGTACACACATAACGTCCACCCTACACTGTCTACAATGCATCTTACACAGGGCAGTGACCTTTTGCTCAACACTAAGACAGAAAAACACCTACCTGCAGCCTATAAACTCTATTTGTAACCTTCATTCATTAAAGTTATCCCACTGATGACACCATTCATTTAAAGACAGCAAACCAAACACACAATGTAGTGAGTAAAAACTCCTGAATGAGGCGAGAAGAGCCTGTGAGTTGTTAAATAACAGAAAAAAAGTATATTAACTAGACAAATATACATAAGTGCCACTATCTGGAGAGGAAAAGCTTGTAA
Source organism: Ptilonorhynchus violaceus (assembly GCA_013397565.1). Classification (NCBI taxonomy): domain Eukaryota; kingdom Metazoa; phylum Chordata; class Aves; order Passeriformes; family Ptilonorhynchidae; genus Ptilonorhynchus; species Ptilonorhynchus violaceus. The sequence continues at coordinate 485,125 of VZRJ01002945.1, forward strand.
AAAGTTTATACAGGTTCAATCAATACTCCCTCTGGATTTCTAAATAAGAGCTCTACTGCCACATCTCTCATCCAAAAAGACAATACACACACCAAGTCTACCACAGTGAACATGCTCCTCAAAACATACTAAAACCTGAACAAAAAAAAAAATAATGGAAATCAATGCTAGAAGCAGAAGCAGCAGGTGTGCAAAGGGAACGGCCAAATTAAACCTTCAGTGTGGCTTTAAACAATGTAATTAGAGAACAGGGCTGAAACCAAGACTCTTCTCCCAGTGATGAAGTAAGACCTTGCCTTTGTGAAAGCATTTACAGCACAACAGGGTACACACACAAACGTCAAACAGACAAATTCAAGGTATTCTTGGCTTGCAAGGACATTTGTTGCTAGGTGGTTACATTCACAGCAGAAATTGCACTTGAATCCGCATCCTTAAACAGCTTTAATTAAAAGTATTAACACAGAAAGTCAAGAAATCGTTTCAGCTGTGCAGAATTCAGTAAACAAAGGACTACATACCCTATGACAAATTTAAATGCTCCTTTTAGATTTACAGCATAACATTTAAGTTCAGTTTGGAATGCATTCAAAATCACAGCGACATTTAGACAAACTAATTGAAAATTATAGTATCGTGACCAACATTCAACTTACTTTACATAATATCTTGCACCTTCAAAGGTATAGGCTTCCTCCCAACCTGTGGGTAAGTCTGGAAAACAAGCAGCAAAACATTCCAATTACCTTTTGAAATGATGCTAGCCCTACTGGTCTACTCCCTAACGCTAAGGTGGTTAAAATATTGTGTGTCTGAAACCTTTAGTCCTTGGAACAAGTGTTTTAGAACTGACTCACAAGACTTAGTTTGAATTCTGTAAGCCAAGAGAAGCTACACGCCTGAGAATCTGATTTGAGGTTCTCATTCTCAGCTAATAACAATGACGGTTTAAGGGTGCCCTCATTTCAAGCTCCTTCCTTAGACCAGCAACTAAAACTCAGGGTCATCACCAGATCTCCCTACCTTGAACTCCAAGCAGCATCGGATTACCTGGCAGGCAGAGGTCTCAACAAAAATCCATCTAACTGAGTTACATGCAAGTCACAAGCATCTTAACAGGCATGATATCAACTACACCACAGAGCATTAGCATTGTATTAGCATAATTTCACCACTGTCGTGACTAACAAGTGTTCCTGCAGTGTTTACAACTCTATTCCATTCTACATGAAAATAATTTTCCATGTAAATCCAGTGGAGGATGTGGGTACATCTGTTCCTTTCTCTTACCACTCTTAGGAGTCCAGATATAAAAAAACCCCATACCACTAATGGTCAGTATTTCTCAAGTAACAATTTCCTGATGTAATGGGAGCTCTGAAGATTTTGGGCACCTCTAGATGCATCACGACCCTTAAAAGTTCACCCCTGTTAATAAAAATAACAATTGCTACATAGCACCCTCTCATTGAATTATAAAAGCAAGAATGCATTTCCTAAAGAAAGGAAAAAAAAAAAATCAGTCTGGGTTATGGGGTGGGGTTTTCCCCCCTCATTACTTATTTGCTCTGGCTGCTTTTTTCTTCACTCCTGTCTTCTCCAGAACAAAAATCAAGGTGTCTTTTGATAACGGCACAGGGCAAAGTACAGCAAACAGGAAGTCTCTCCAGCAGGAGTATTTATGGCTGCTGCAAGAACTTTGCAAAAAAAAAATACCCTTCCAGTGCTGAATATCTCAAGGAATAAAAAGCACTTCAATTCATAATGGAGGAGAAAGCTTTCCTCACTATCTAGTACATGCCTCACAGTATTATTTAACAGAGAGCTTTACAATAATACACATCTCCAAAAGAAGTGCTATTCACTCAAAAATTTTTTCTTAAGAGAAGACGTATTTTGAACATATTTTGACTAGGTTCCAAAACAATGGTCACAGCAAAAAAAAAGATATAAACCCCAGAATTAATCTGCTTGATTATATCTATGCATGGAGAGGCTCATTAACATACACATGAACGAGGAAAACTACAGAAACAGATTTGGTTTGCAGACACTTTGGTATCTGATTGATAAACCATGGTCAGTATATCCAAGTGCCCTCACTCTTGTGTTCAGAAACAAGTTTAATTCACCTGATGGTAACTCTGCTGTGTTACACACAATACTCCAGACACTCAAAAGCAAACTGCATTTCCTGCAGAAGGCACTTAAAGGCAGAAACAAATGAGACACTCGGAAAATTACCGGGAAATCATCATCAGTCAACAGAGACAGCGGGAATAGTTTAAAAAAAGCATTAATACTCAGCTAATGCTGGTGTTGAAGAAGCAAAGCACTTCACACACTCTGCCCCCATGCATATTGCTGTAGATGAAGGCCACTTTCTCACTCTGAGCACTGAAAGCAGGAGCAAGAGGAGCCTGATAGCAATCAGTAGCTCTATTTCCCAGCATTAAATGCCTTCTTACAAACAACAGACCTTCGCTGCAAATCAAACTGCAGAGTTCTAATAGCCAGAAACCTGTGGTTTTTAAACTATTCCCAACTTAAAAAAGAAAAAAAAAAAAGGAAAAAGAAATGAAAGGCTGCCCACAGTTTTCTAAAAGGCTGTTTCTGATTCCTTAATGCATTAGTATTAACCAAACATAAAAAGCAAATAATCTGATACAGACCAATTCACTTGCAGATTTCCCCGTGATTATCCAAGTGATTATACACATAAAAACAACTGCACGTATTACTACACTCCACCACCTCCCAGCGGCATACGCAGCCTGTGTGCAATTCCAGCAGTCAAGAGTTTGGCTCCGGGTCTCCAGAGTGTCTGCTGTAAATCCTCCTCCTCCAGCACCTCCTGCTGCTACTTCTCCAGAGTGGAGCAAACAGCAGAAGCAAAGACTGATTCCACCCTCCTCCCTCCAAGTTATTTCTAATGTTTCAAGTCCCTTTTCCCTCCTACCTATTCCACCTCTCTCAGTCACTTAGAAACCGCACAGACTTCCAGCCTAGATGGAAGGGAAGGGAGAAAAAGGGTTTCTAGGGGACTAGCGACATCATCCTCTACATTTCTAGCTAAAATCGCGGTTAAATCTAGGTACTGCTGGAAATAGAAATAAGACGAGTGGTTTCGTGCTAAACTGGGGAAGGATGCTGTGCAGGTGGATCACCGGGGTAGCCAGCGAGGAGCACGAGAGGAACGAGGCGGTCTCTAATGGTAACTGTCGAGTCTCACAGGGGTGATGCAAGGCAACGGAGGGAAAGCCAAGACAGATACATTACACAGGCACAACTCGGGGGCAGGGGAAGGCGCTTTAAGGAACTGGCGAGCAGGCTGGACATGCCGGACCGCACGGCGGCTGCAGCGCTGCTCACGCCGGGGGAAACAACTGCGCGAAGTGCGCGGAAAGCGCGACCAGGAGTTGTCCCGGGGGGCTGCGGCGGCTCCGGGGGGACCCCGCGCTCCGGGCTCAGCCCACCCGGGGCAGGGGCGGGCGGGGGCGAACGAACCGGGCAAGGGCCGGGGGCTCCGGGCACGGTCCTACC